>RJWM01045644.1:0-12704 GCA_004363535.1 Dasyprocta punctata | reverse complement strand
GGGACCACGCCTATTTGCACACGGGCGCATGCACACAAACATACAAACACACACACACACAGATGTGTGCGCAGACACCCCTTGCACCAAGGCTCACAGGCGTCACTGAATGTCCCTTCCCTGCAGAATGCCACCTGACAGAGGCAGAGAATTCTGCCCATTTTGTTCTCTGTGGGGTCCCTGGGTCTGCAGCGGAATATAGCACATAGTAGGTGCTCTATGGTTTATAACATTTTATAATTATGGTTGCAGGAAAAGTGAATAAGGAATGGACGGCTGCTCCCGTGGAGAAGGGTGGACCTTCCTTACTCAGTGTGCTGAGTGCAAAGCCAGAGATCTTCACGAGCCGACCCAGGATACCAGCCATCTGCTCGATCCCTGAGCCCAGTTGCAAAGTCAGCCTCCAAGAGGGATCCCCAGAACACTGTCAGGTAACATTGAGAACCACTGATCGCAGGCAGCCAGCCCCAAGGCCTGGATCATCCAGCGTTTTAATGCACTCTCTCCTCCACTGCCCAGTGACGGATCCAGGAAGAGCCACACGCCAGAAGCCCGTCTGGACACGGTGTGGCCAGTGCATGCTCAGCCCTCGGCCAACAAAACTGCATCCCAGCTGCTCAGCTTTTCTGCAACTCTCGCCCTTGCCTGAGGTGTGACCTATGCAGTCATCTACGCTCCTCCTCCAACCCCCCTCCCTTACGCATCAGAGTTCAGTAACTAAAAAAATAGGTGGAGGTGGAAATCACAGAGGCATCTACTTACAAAGGCTTTAGACTGCAAGAAATAGAGCACCTGACACCCAGACTTTATTCCCTCCTCAATAAAACATCTGGAAGGACATGGTTGGGTGCTGACTCAGCAATAACATCAAGACCCAGCTTATATACTATCCTTTATTCTGCCATCCTCCAGGTTGAGTTATTAATTAAATGAACTATTATTAAATGGGTCAATATTTGTGAAACACTTGATGAAGCTATAGAAAAATAAAACAGGTTAAATGGAGCAACCCACAATCACAAGATGACTGCCACAGCTCCAGACATCACATCTTGCCCTTACAGGGACATTTTATAAAGCAGGAAAGGAAAGAAAGCATTATTTTCTCCTTCTCAATGAAATGGCCACCTTCCCCAGAGCCCCGCTGCTGAGCTGGCTGCGAAGTCACAGAATCGAGTCAAGTATGTGGCAGCCCCAGCACTGACTGGAAATTGCATCAAAAGTCCTCCTCTTCTGCAATTAAGAATGCTCATTTCACTAGTCACTGGGGGCTGCGAGGGGCTCCAACCAGAGTATGCAAGGAATTCTGCGTTTGCACCTTGGCCTGAGCTTCCCAATTCGTCTTGTAAGTTCATTAAACCTGGCGTCACATACCACAGACATATTTCTCAGCTAACGGCCTGTTGCAGGGAACCGGCGTTGCATACACAGACTTCTCCGCCCGCCTCGCTTTCTTCAAATCCAACCACTCCATCCCTCGTCTTGCACGGTTCACTGGGATCCATAACTCTAGCTTCAGAGGTGAGGCGAGGAGACCGAGAGCCCCGTGTCCTGCGCAATGGAAACTATTCCTCCGCCGCGCTGCCAGCAGCGAGCTTAATTAGGATTCAAGATCAGGGCCAGGAGCCAGGCAGGGCAGTGGCCGGCAACATGCTCACTGCCTCGTGGGTTCAGCTCAGTTCTGCTTTTGCATTTTGCAAGAGGAGGGCAAAGGGAATGGCTGCATGCGAAAGAGTCAGGGACACACAGACAGGGATAGACAGACGGGAACACACAGGCAGGGACAGACAGGGACACCCAGGAGGGGAGGAGGCTGGCACAGGGGACAGGGAGTGAGTGGCAGCCACAGGGCCAGGGAGGGACCTTGCAATCACAGGCAGCAGGCACAGTGACCTGGAAGTGGTTCCCACCCACCACAGAGGTCAAGGTCAGGAGCAGACTTCCTGTCCCCACCGCACAGGTGACAAGAGGTCACAGCCCAGTTCTGTTCAGTGCTCCCAACAGGCCTGAGTGCGGTGCAAAACCTGGGGTGCAAAGCCAAACCCCAAGCTAAATTTGCTCTCTGTCTCCGCCCAGCTACCCGCGTTGGCCACTGTGACAAAACACATGGGTGGCAGCGGAGAGAAGGGAGGGTCTGTCTCGCCCCCTGCTTCCGTCACCATGCCGGTCCGTCCTCAGCTCTGGCTCGGTGCCGATGTGGGACAGCACGGCGTGGGACAGAGTGGCATGGGACGGGGCAGAGGCAAGCGACTCATGTCACGCACACAGGAGGCAGAGGTCAGAAAGCTGGAGAGAGGGGCCAGGGCTGGGGCCACGGTGGACCCTCCAAACCACATCCCCAGGGGCCTGCGTCCTTCCCCGTCACCCTGCAAGGTCGCAGCTTCAGACCCAGTCACCTTTGTAGGTCACAGCACTGACTGCTGCTGCCCTGGGCGTGGCTTTGCACACGAGGAGCCTGTGGGGACACATGTGAGACCCAAACCACAACGCTGCGTTCCCGTGGGTCTTCGGGTGTTCCATTCCTCACCCGAGGAGCAGCACTGGGTCCTGACAGGCATGGAAGTAGGGATGAGGAAAGATCTATGGTGGTCACGGTGAACAAGGGCAGCGTGAGCCGCTTCCAAGTCCCCTGGGCCTTTAGGTCACCTAAGAGGCACTGTCCAAACGCCTGCACGTTGATACAAATGACGGGACACACAGCCGTGCGTTGCTGAGGCCACCAATGTGGAGAATCTACACATGCACACACGCATAGTCAGACTGCACACACAAGACAGAGACACAGCGCACGGCAGCAGGAGACCGGGGCTTCCCATTCTCTTTCTCGTTCACACTTTGCCGCACTTTACCAATCCTCCTAACCAGCGTTCATGACTTTTACATCCAGAAAATGCCAAGTGAATGCTGAGCAGTGGCCACAAATTCAGGGTGTGTGAACCCCCTGTCCCTCGCAGCACCCCTCTCCCTCCATGGCCCCCCACCGAGGGCAGGGTCCAGGCAGGGACATGGAGCTTCCCTGTGACACGTTAGTAAGGTGTAAGGAAGGCTGGGGGACAGGGACACACATTCAGCTGGCCGAGCACGACGCATGAGAGGGGCAGGAAAACACACAGGCTCCTAAAGCTGCGCTATCCTCACTGCTGGCCAGGAATCCAGTCCGACAGAGCCCAGCCAGGCGGTCCCGCTGCCCCGAGGGGAGTGATGGGTGGGCTGGCCTGGGGGTGGGCACGACCCTGTGCGTCTGGCACCAAGGGTCCTCCGCACAGTCTCTCCCTGATCCTGCTCATTTAACTGTTTATCTTGAGCTTCTTTATAGCCTACAATTGCCCCCTGCCCTAGGACCCAAGGGCAGAACTGCTGGCGTCTTAAGCACTCTGCCGGGGACTGGCCACTGTTCCTCTTTCACCCTCAGACTGGCCACAGCAGCCTAGGGCCAGGGCCCGAGCCAGAGAGGAAAAGGGACGCCACCCACAAGGTGGTGTGACCCGCATGTGGGGGTGGGGAAACTGCAGGTGGCCATTTGAGGATCTTCATCCATGCCTGAAGGTTGAACAGTGACTTTCTCGTGTGCCACGCTGAGTCCAGGGGCCGGAGGCCAGTGCTGGGCCAGTGTGGCCGGTCCACGCTCTGACAGCCATCTATCCCGACCCAGTGCTGGCAGCAGCCTCAGGCAGGCTGGGCCCCTTTGGTCCTCAGCATCCTCACCTGCATAATGGGCTGCTGGGAGCAGCTTTGCTGTGTCAGGAAGGCAAGAGGAAAACACGCAGAGACGGTGTCCTGGCCGCCTCTGGTTCCTTCCGGCAGCAGCACCACCATCAACAACTCTTCCTCCAGGCAGGGCAGCCAAGAAGCCCTTTCTGGGGAGCAGTGTGGGTCAGCATCAGATATTTGTCAGAAGAGTCCTGGTTGGTACAGATCTTGAGACACAGAGATTAAGAGGGAAGGGAGAGGGGGAGGGGAAGGGAGGGGAGGGGAGATGGACAGGCTGAGAAGCACACTGAGGGAGGGAGGGAGGGAGGGAGGAAGGGCCACAGCAGCTCAGTGTGGCATGCGAGCTCACACCCACCGTCACCTCCCCTGCTTGTCACCTCCACCAGGGGAGCACAGGCTCATTCGCTGCAGGAGACAAGACCAAGGCTGCTCATTGTCATATTATCAAGGCACATTTAAAATAAACAAGGCAAACACAACCCGCGTCCCCAGAGCTAATTCCCGGGTCCCCCGGCAGCACTGGGAAGCACGCTGACATTGGTGGTCCACGCTCTTTCATCAGCCTCCCAGCTGGTAATTAGGCCTGCCCGGCTAATCGCTGTAAGTTACCTAGCTTAAAGATCAGGGACTCCGGCTGGTGCCTGCAATCCTGAAATCTTGTACTTTGATCTGGTTTTGCTTTGTTCTTGTCAAGTTCAAAATGTACTTGCAATTCTCTCTTCCTGCAAGGAATGAAGTTAGCAGGGTATCCTAGGCATTCAGGCCCCAGTTTTTAGATAAGCAGGGGTGTCCCAAAGGAAATGGCCAGAGTTGGTCAGGTAGATTTTACAGTGACTTAGTCAGTATGACTGTAATACTAGGTGATCAGAGAGTCTCCAAAAGTATTTAAAATTATCTGAAGCTTTCCATATATATATGCTTATGTGCAGGCCACAGGGGTCAACAATATGCTAAAAGGACTAATTCATGTGCGGCTGTCTTGTGTCCTTAAGGATAAACAAGTTGTGATCAACTATATGATGAATGTTTAAACCTTTGAAAATGCATTACAATAGAAGATGCATTGCCACTGATTCCCCTCAAAACGTCCTCCTTCACTTCAAACATAGTTATCCCGTCATTCTCGCCACCTCCTCGAGCAGTCCTATTTCACAACTTCGGTGGTTGCACTGTCGTGGCTGCCTCAATGTCCTGAAACAATTCAAAACATTGACCTTTCGTGGTCATTTTGATTTGGGGGAAGAGCTAGAAGTCACACAGGGCCAAGTCTGGTGACTCAGATGGAGGAGGACACACTGTCATGTTTTCGTAACCCTGGCTTTCCATCCGATGACATTCAGCAGCAGCAGCCTTCACTGGAGTTTTGATCACTCCTCGTAAGACACTCGCAAAAGAGGAATTTCAGAACTGCTCCAGCAAGCACACAGAATAATGGGGTAAGTGTGCTTGATGGAAGGGAAAGGATTTTGAATAAGACTCATGGCAATGCACTTTATACTGTAATAAATATTTTTAATTAAAAACTCACTGCATGCTAGATCCCAGGAATACTGTTAAGTCACTGGTGGGCACTTTGTACCTGAAGATACCAATGTAATGAACGTCACTATGGCAATTTCAGACTCTTCAAGATTGCGATTTTGGCAGGTAGAGCAGCTGTCTTCCAGACTTGGGAAAGTATTTCCTCTCCCACCTGATGGTCAACAGCGACCAGCAGAGATCATAGCAGCCTCTGCCACTGGCATTCCTGGCTGAGTCCTAGTCTGGGAGCTATTATGACTTGTTTGAGAGGTCACTGTACAATTGTATTTTGTTCACAGGTAAGAGAACCTGGCCACTGTGTTCTACTCCTGCCTTGGGCTGCTAGGGTTTTGCTGTGGTAGCCCATAGAACATATGAAATCATGCTAAAAATTAACCATCAATCACATGTGATTTATCATGGAGCTCATGAACCTCAGCATCCTCAATTTAGAGGTGAGGAAAGAGGGACTAAGACACATGATCAGCCCACGCCTGCATAAGGAGGGAGTTGGTACCTGACCCGAGTATGACCCATGAAGTTCCAGCCCAGCATCGCAGCTCCCCAAAGCCCACAGGTAGGAAGCTTAATCCCCCACAGGTAGGCAATAGTGTGGGGTGGGGTCCACCCCAGAGTGCATGGAACCAGAGCCAGCGCAAGCTTGCTCTCTGCCCTTGCTGACACCCCTGTGGCCTTGGGCAAGTGGGGGCTGAGCTCAGCCTCCAGCTCCCTCATGGCTGTCGTGCAGCCAAGTCCCTGCTCCACGTACCCTCCGTGTGACCCTTCAGCTTCCTTCCTGTTCATAATTAAGAAACCACCACATGAGCATATGCGTACACGCATGCCACATCAGAGTCTTTTTTTTCTTTATGTGAACTATTTGGCCTAATCCTTTTTTCCAAAAAGAATGGCTAATATTTCGTGGGGAGAGATAAGATCTTGCTTTAATACAGTTAGCTTCAATTGACCTTGAACCGAATCTACAAATTTCTTAGAGGTGACCTCTTCCTGGACGCTTGATACACGTCCACAAATAAATGAACTGAGAAGATTCCTATTTAGATAACTGGTCTGATAGAGGATCCAAAATAAAGGCAGATGTCCAGGGCTCGGGAGGAGGTTGTAGGATCTTAGAATAACATGTGGTTTGAAAATGACAGAATCATAGGATCCAGAATAGGAGGGGACTCTTAAAATGAAATATTACAGAAAACAAGACCAAAGCTTGTTAAGGGAAGGCTTATGCATTGGCCACCCCAGCATGGAGGCTGAGACGCAGTAGGGACATTGCAATAATTCACAGCAAGTGAACAAGTAAGAGTTCAGGAAGTAAAAATGCAGAAGAAAGCCAGGGAAAGAATCATCCATTTGCTTATTCAATCCTCGCCTCTACAAAACTCCACCACAAGCCCACTACGTGTTAGGCCCTGGTAGCCCCAGGAGCACAGAGAAGCTGAGGCACAGATCTTACTCCTCAGGGGGTCTCGATCTGGAGAGAGTGCCTGGGGACCCAGGGTCGTTCTCCTCGGGAGCCCTGGCATCTCCTGGCCCAGCCCTGGATGGAAGAGGGCTGCCCCGGCTTAGGAGGAGCTGGCTTGTCACCGAGCAGGACAATCAGCTGAGCTTTCCCCAGGCAGCAACAACAGAAAAGAGAGAAAACCTTAAACAGAAGCTAGCCCCCAATTCAACCACTTACACTTTCTTTGCATAGAGAGTGACGAGTCTTAATTAAAATAAACATACCTCTCTGCCACCTTGTATGTACCAAGTATGGGTTCTGTTTTGTGGTGCTGACTCTAACAAAACCAAAGAAATACAATGTATGGATTCAAACAATCATCCCTGACTGACTCCAGCTGTTATCCAATCCCCTTGATGGGAACCTTGCTGACCACCTCTGGGGGAAGCTTTTGTTACCGGACAGGTTTATGACACCAAAGGCTGCCGCGAATCTCTGCAAGGGTGCACAGCATGAAGCCTTGCTCGAAATACGTGGAGCAGAGTCCTTTGGGCTCAGCCTGACTGGGTGGCATAAAAACCAGCAGCGAGGAGATGAGGCCAACAAGCTCCTCATGCCCAGAATCACATGGCCAGTCCTGGGGACATTCGTGCGCTTGTGGACTTGCACCAGTCCCCACCTGGGTTTGTGTCCAGCTGAGCGGCCCTGAACTGCTGTGGACAATTGCCCGTGTCACTGATGCACCCCTTCCTGGGTTCCTTCAGGGAGCTCATCCCTGACTCCCCAGGCGTGAGTGGAGGAGACACAGCAGAAGGCGGCACGGTGACTCAGAGCTGGGGGAGACGTCTCACGGTCTAGCATGGGTGATCCTTGGTTGGGCACTGGGCACTGCCAGGAGATTAAGGTGGAGATGCAGACGGGAAAGACGCTGAGAAAGACATGGATACCACACGGACGAACTGGGCTTTACCTGAGGGCAAAGCCAGTCACTGCCGGGTTCTCAGGTCAGTTCGCTCTGTCTGTGGGCTGCTGTGGCCCACTCCTGCCCTTCCCCTGAGTATCTACTCCAGGATGCCTTCTCCGGGCCTGAAAACCCACGCGCGCTCAGTCTCCAGGGCACTGACTGACAGTACCAGCCTAGTTTCGCTCAGATCCCCCTGCCCTTCTGGCGGGCAGCCTGGGAAGCCATGCCCAGCCTTGCTCCCTGCCGTATTGCTGGCTCGCAGCACCACACAGCGTACTGTGGGGCGCACAGAGGAGGGGAGACACAGGGGCAGTGTGGCCAGGACGTCTCCGTGCAGTCCCTTCATTCTTAGTGGGACACCTGGTCCTACACCGGCGTGAGTGGCTCGGTGGTGGACCTGAGATTCATGAGTTCACCAATCTGTAGTCACCCAGGGTGGGGCTCCTCTTTTCTAGGACTCTTGTTTCTATGATGTCCCCCTCACTTTCCAGAGATTAAGGTTTCTGCAGACCCTCGCTGGGTCTTCGTGTCAGAGACCACAAGTTTTCTGTGGTGTTTCAGCCACCAGTGGGGAGCTGGTGGTGGCCAGCCCTCCAGCTACAGCTGGTGTGAGGAGGAGGACAAGGCCCTGGGCCTCTCTCTCCTTTTGGTGTCCAGTCCCCTGCACAGCCTGCCTGCTTTCACTAGCTGCCAGAGCCTGTCATTGCATAGCTGTCATTTATGCTGTGTCAGATTCACACACACACACAAAAGTGTCCTTCATGATTTATCGTGCAGGGAACTGAGGCCTCTCCTCTATTCCAAAGTCATAAATAAATATGTCTCAGCTCACTTGATCCTCAGCCATCCAATAGTGTGTTCAAAAACACTTTTTTGAGCCAATATAGAGGCCTTTCACATTCATTTTATTTGTCCATTTATTTATTCTGTGATGGAAAAACAGATACATAGTTTGTGGAGTTCCGGCCCCAGCATCACAGAGAGCACCCAAGGAGGTAACTTGAAAGCCAAGAGGCAGCTCTTGGCAAGTCACTTTCTCTTTCCAGGTCTCATTTTTCTCTTTTGCACTACTAGGAATCGAACCCAGGACCTTTGCGCTGAGCTGTATCTCCAACTCTTATTTATTCATGTGCTTGTTTATTTATTGTCTCACTAAGTTAATAAGTTGTCCAGGCGGGGCTCAAATTTGTGATCCTCCTGCCTCAGCTTCCAGAGTGCTAGGATTGTAGGCATACACCAC
Source organism: Dasyprocta punctata (assembly GCA_004363535.1). NCBI lineage: Eukaryota > Metazoa > Chordata > Mammalia > Rodentia > Dasyproctidae > Dasyprocta > Dasyprocta punctata. The sequence goes on along the minus strand of RJWM01045644.1, from coordinate 3,809 downwards.
CACACCTGGCCAATTTTCTCTTTTGTGAAGAGTTGGATGTTCAATTGAGCATTATATGCAAAAGCAAAAGAAAAAATGAAAACACCTTGAAGCAGTCTGACAACTGGTAAAAAGAATTAGAGTAGAGTTATGTAATACAATACAGCATGTTTGTCAAAATGATTTAAAGTTAATGACATGGGAAATGTTATTAACTTATTGTTAATTTAACAAAATTGTATTTTAAAACACAGGTTATAGGCCTGGAGCTATAGCTCAGTGGTAGAGTGCTTATGTAACATGTTTAAGGCCTTGAGTTTGAACCCCAGCCCTGCAAAAAATTAAAAATAAATTAAAAACAAGTTTTAAACAGGCAAATACACTAAAACAATCACAGTTGTGTTTAAAAATAGGTATGACATCATTTAAAAGAGACTGGAGAGACATATGACTGATGTTAATAACTTATATTTTGAAGGAAGAATTATAGGCAATTTCTACTTTCTTCTCTGCCATTTTTTGTAAAATAAAAATATCTTATGTTTATTTCAGAGGGGAAAACTTTACAATAATTTTTTAATCAGAGATAGACACTCGTTGCCCAGGTCCTTTCCAGCCAGAACATTCTGACAGGTTTATTCAGTGTGTATTTACCAAACACCTACTGCACACCAGCCCTTCTGCTGGGCATCGGGGAGAAGTTAAAGGTCACTAAGACACTGAACCTCACCAATTACAATCTAGAGGGCAATAAAACACATCTTGTTCGTTTCTTCTTCTTCTTCTTTTTTTTTTTTTCCTACCGGGAATCGAACTCACAACCTCCTGCCTGCCAGGGCAGGCGCTTATGCCATTGAGCTAAATCCCCATAAATCCCCAGGCCACATCTTGTTCATTTCTGAGCCCTTCTGCCTTGACTCAGTGCCCCAAACACAGCAGGTGTTCGCTGAGCAAATGGCAACTGTAGTCACTTGACTCAAAATCAAAGCGGAAGAGATACCCGAGACCAGGAGATGCCCAGGGGACAGGACTTCAGAGGAGGGTGCGGACGGAAGAGGCCGCAGAGTGGAGGGCGTGCAGACTGGGTGGGGTCTGGTCCGTCTGCCAGTTCCGTGTGTCAGGCTTGGACAAGAATGGTCGGAGACAGCCACAGGCTCACGCTGCCTCAACAAGGATCCCCAGCCACGGCTCTGAAGGGGATCTTAGGGGACTAGAGATGCCCTGGGTTCCCGGAGGAGGTCAAGGACTCAGGTACCCCTGCCTGCAGGGACTCTGCCAGCACCCTCCGTCACGGGAAGGTGGTCGGTGTCTCCTGAGCTGGCCTTCTATCTCAGGGACAGGTGACAAAAGCAGACTGGCAGCTGCACAGCGGATTCCCGCAGCCAAGCCCGGGCCGCACTCTTGCCCCGACTCCTCTGTGCTCAGGGCTGTGGAGGCTCGGGTGGCCGCCCCAGGAGAGGGGAAGACGCACACCCTTCATTAGCAGCCAGAGCCAAATTGGAAACAGCTGCAAATAATTAGACAATTTAAGTGCTGTGAAAGAGGAATAATTTCTGTAGCCTCCGTAATAAATCTTATGCTGTCTCAGTCTCTACACTGGACTTGAACTTTTTTTTTCCAGGGGTGAGTTAGCACATTACTCATAAAAGAAACAGTATCCCTTTTGTTTGTGCGGGGGTCTGTTTAATAACAGAAGAGCCTATTGCAATTACAGGGGCAGCTTGGTGACAAAGCGGTGCCCTGATCTGTCGGGCTCCCGAGCTCCGTGGTCAGGTGGCTGCAGCTCCCCGACCCACTGTCCCGTCCAGTGCACCTTGATTTCCACTCTTGACCATCTCGCCTGATGACCAGCTCCAGATTTGGGAGATTGTAGTGGGGAAGACTCAGCGCCCAGATGTGTTCAGATCCCCCAAGGAACCTCTGATGTCCCCTCAAGGTGGGGCCGCTCCCGAGTCTCTTCCATCGTGCCCTGCTCTAAGGCAGAGGAAAACACTTATTAAAGAACAGGAGGGAATTAGAGGGGGTCCCAGGTTAACCTCCTCATTTAGAGGAGAGAATCGAGGCCCAGGGAGGAAGGAATGTGGCTGAAGCTACTATGGAAATTGTGGCGGGACCCGAGCTAGAATCCGACAGCTCACTCTGGGCACCACAGAGCGGTTTCCAGCTGATGAAATAATCAGAGGCCCTTAGAGCTCCGAATGGTGGTGTGATTGCCATGAGAGCAGTCTGCAGGGATTAAGTGTGAGCTTTGGAACCAGTCTGGCTTCTCTCCCTGGCTCTCCCACCTCCTAACCTAATCCTGGAGAAGTCATTTCCCCTCCAGAGGCCTCAGTTTACTCGTCTGTGAAATGAGTATCAAATACCTTCTAAACTGAGTGACCAGGATGGATGAGATAATGCAAATTAAAATCTTGTCAAATTCCACTGCCCACCCCATGCTGGCACCCATACCTCTGGGCAGAAGCACGAAGCCAAGCCGGTTAAGCTCTCCTGGAACTTGCAACCCCAACCCTTAGGCAAGCTCTTGGGGCTACCCAGCTGTTCCTTCCCAATTTCCTACTCACCCCTCTTCCGGAGGGCCATCCTGAGGCTCCCCTCTTCCCAGCTGCTGCATCTTCTCCTCCCAGCTTGCACTCCACTTGCGTTTATTTTATTTTACTAGAACAAATTTGTACCAATCAAAAGAGAAGTTTCAAACGGTCATCCATGAGACCCATCAACCCCCTCCACCCATATCCTCAGTGTTGCTCCATGTTAAAGCAAATGCCCCACAGCCTTATCAAAGCCATTTCTTCACTACCTGCTGGATCACAGCAAAGGAGCTAAGTCATTTGCCCAAGATGAACAGCAAGGAGTAGAGTTGGAATTTTAGTTCTGACCCTCTTAGAAGGCAAGTCTCAAAAGATGTTTTCCTCAGTGTCCAGCAGAGATAGCCTGGCATATGGCAGGTGCCCAGTGTGTGTAGGGAAGGGAAAGGAAGGGAAGGGAAGGGAAGGGAAGGAAAGGGAAGGGAAGGAAAGGGAGGGGAAGGGAAGGGAAGGGAAAGGAAAGGAAAGACCTCCTGTGGCACTGGGCTCTCACACAACACTTGAAATGCGCCAGCTGCAGCTTTCCCTCTCTGTCTCCACCCCAGAGCAGAGAGCTCAGACCTGCATGAAGAGGTGGGAGATGGCGGCTCTGCATAAAGCCATCAGCAAAAAATAACACGGGAGCTGGCTGTCAGGTTATGACCCTGGTAACTAAAATCACCATCATTATCATCATCATCATCATCATCATCATCATCGTCACCCACTTTCTAGAAGTTGTTAACCTGTGCAAAATGGTTTTTTTCCTCACAAGGCACTGAAATTCCATGCAGATGCATTAACATCAAATCTAGGGCAGGATAAAGGCAAAGACCCTTCTGCAGCAGCAACTTCATACGCGGAAAGACATAGGAGTCCCACGGAAACAACGCCTAGGAGACCCATGGTTGTGACCAAAAATGACATGAACAGTTGAGGCACCTGGAGAGTAAGCAAGAGAATTAGCACCCCAAGAAGCAAAGAGGACAACAATCCAAATAATCTCAAGATGCCATTTTAAAATACTATGCTGAATCATACCGGTTGGAATGGTTCAATCTGGATTCATTTCCTTAAAGATGATCCAGTAGGGTCCGAGGCCAAGCAGGCACTGACCATCAGACCGCTACTGGTCTGACCTTGGCCAGGAACCTTTGCATTTTGCAGTTTTTGCAACTTTCATGAGACATTTTTATTATTTATCTGTTTTTCTTGAACTTTCCTCTCCCTAAAAGTTTTCACTGATTTAATGTTTGACATTTG
>RJWM01045643.1:0-12710 GCA_004363535.1 Dasyprocta punctata | reverse complement strand
GGAACAACACAGGAGTCGAAGGGTGGGTATACAGATAAAAGGGGGAAGTATTGCAATAACTGATTACAAGATACCATAACCTGGGTAGAAAAAGGCTAAGAGGTAAATGAAAACATATGTGCTTGAAAGAATCATTTTGTAGCTTGGGATATATCCACTAATGATCTGTCATATCTGCCTTTGTTCTCTTTTAAAAATACAAAATGAGGTTAAAAATGGAAAATTCTTTCTGGAGATACTCTATTTACAATGTAAGAAAAAAAAGAAGTAGAAATTTCCTATGGAATTATATACAAAATAGAATTTTTTTCCACTGTGGTGTGGATAACTGTAACCTAAGTTGGAAAACTCAGTATCCCAAGTTCTGTATAACAAGCAAACATTGCTAAAGTCTCTCAAAGGAGACTTGACTGGCTGGAACATTGCCACTAAACAGGTGACCTATGGAGCAGAGGCATCAACACACCCTGGATTCTATCTGAATTGCAAAATCTCTGGTCCTATTCCAGCTCTGTTGACTTAGACTCCGGAAGTTAACAATGTTCTCAAGAAATTTGTGTGAGAAGTATTACTATAGAGCACAGAGCAAATATTTTAGAGTCCAAATCTCCTGGCTTCTAAGCTACTTTTTACAAGTTGGTAAGTCACCTTTAGAACATGAATTAATTGCTTGGTTCACTAGCATTTATTTAATGTAGTAAAGGTCTAGGCTGAAAGAATTAATTAAACCGACAAATTTTATTCCAGGTTGAAACTATGTGGTCATTCGAATTAATCTTCAGCCCCCAACATAGACAATTAAAGTACTTTAAGTAAAGTTACTCTTTGTGTGATCATAGTGTAGAAAGAAAGGAGAACAAAAACTAGAATGTCTTAAGTTTAGATACAAGAACTACACTTAGCCAGAAAATGTGAATCTGCTGTAATGATACAGGATAGGGATGAGACTTTTTTAAACCATAATTTTATTTTTTAATTTTTTTCTTAGTTTTTTTTTTATTTTAGAAGCAAAACAAAACAAAACACAGAATTTCCAAACAATACCAGGAAATTAACACTGGTTCATACATTGCATATTGTTATCTTAGAAGTAGTTGTTCAGGTTCCAAGATTTAGGCATGAAAAAAATGATCAGTCAATGAGAGCACTAACTGTTCTTTCTGATGAACTTAGAGAGATTTGTAGTATAGTGATCTATCTTGTATATATAGACATATGCACATGTATATGTATACCTGTGTACCAATTTGAAGTTTTACACACACACACACTTCACAGTCAACATTACGTGATCTTGTAACCTTGTATTGTCCCCTGATACTGTGCCATACAGTACAGTACAACACAATACAGCACAGTGGGACAGAGAAGCTTCTTAGACTGGGTTATGAAACAAACTGACACCTCTGCCATGCCCCTCAGTGCACATGACCTGGAGGGAGGCAGTCACCAAATAGTGAGAATCCTCTAGCAGCTGTCTGGATGGGCTGCATGGAGAAGAACTGAGGCTCCTTGCTACCAACCACCACCTACTTGCCAGTGACTTGAGTGAGCCGTCTTAGAGCAACACAGCCTCAGATGACAACTGGGTTGCCACCACAAGAAAGACCCCCTCCTCACAAGTACCACTGGACTAAGTCACTTGTTACTGACCCACAGGAGCTGAATCAATGTTCACTGTTTGTTTGAAGCAAATTGTGAATGCAACAAGAATGAACAGTAGATATACAGATTGATTTTATTTGATATAGGTATTACATTACGTTCCATATTTACATTCAACAGTGGAAGATTTATAAGCATCTATAATAAGTAGATGTTTTGAGATATCTAACTAACAACTCATATCCAGCAAGATGTTAGTTAAGTCATTTACGTGAGTGAAAATAATGCCTCTTAGGAAGTTACATTGTACAAGCTAATGTAAAGATCTTCAAGAAAAGGAATATATGTACGTTAATTTGAATGAATATATATATGATTATCATATATATGATTGTTTCTCTCAAATACTTTAATTAGTGTCAGTTACTACTATATAATAAGGAAAGATGTCCTAATAAACAAAATACAGAGCAAGTGCTTGAGATTGACCTAGAACCAAAGTAAGAATGTATGTGAGCAGACCACATATTTGTGGATTTGGGCTAACTAAATCTGTCTGCTGTAGCCCAGAGTTTGTCTGATGGTGTTATGTGGGAGGTGTGGGAAGTGACCCAAAATCCCAATTTCTTTTGTAACTCAGTAATTCATTCCTGACAAAAGTCAGAGTGAGATGAAACTCTTGACTCTCAGTAATTAAGACAGAGCTAAAGACTCTTGGAGCTGATGCGATAGGGACTAATTCTGCAGACCAACATGAACTGTTGACAATTCAATAATATGCAGGCATTATCACTATATACAGGGCAGAAGAGATTCATATATGCACAACAGAAATATGTCTGGAATAATATAAATGTGCATCAAGTGTAAACCTTGTATCTTTGTATGCTGATGATAAACAGTAGCTGTGATAAATAGTAATGACCTTCACATTAGGAAAAGTTAGGAAAATCCAGGATAGGATTAGAAAAGATAGAAGATGAATAAGGAAAGGAGAGAGAAATCAGGGCCAGAACTGAGATAATACTTTTAATTACATCTAACAAAAATTCACTAGTTTTTATTGAATAGCAATGAATTAAAAACAGAACCCCATGATTTTGTATGCTATCCATGTATAACTTGTTTGACTACAGGATAAACTACATAGATAGCATTCCAATTGGTCAGTTGATTCTCAATGAATTCCTGTAGGAGGGGAATGAAGATGTATGCAACTGAGCAAAATCTTCTGGTGATTGTCTCCCCACAGCACACCAAGTAGAACAGCTCTACATGCAACAAATGACCTTTAAAAGACATAGGAGAAAAGCCAGGTGTGGTGGCACGTGCCTTTAATCCGAGCACTTGGGAGGCTGAGGCTAGAAGATCATTGTGATTTCCAGACCAGCCTGGGCTCCAAAGTGAGTTCAAGGCTAGCCTGCACTGAATAGTGAGATCCTGTCTCAAAAAAATAGGGCCAGGGATTTAGTTCAGTGTCATAAGTGCCTGCCTGGCAGGAGAGAGGTTGTGAGTTCGATTCCCCGTTTAAAAAAAAAATCGGGAGAAACCAGGCTGGACAGAAGCAGAGCCCATGGAACCTCCCTGGTACCAGGGAGAGATGAGTGTACACCAGCCAACATCACTTGTGTCTGGTTCCTGTGGTCTTGGGGTTGTGAGTCACCTCAGCAATTGGTAACCCATATTAGCACAGATTTTCATCCTTGCTCAGTGCTGCGACCATCTTGGTGTGTTTGGGCTCAGGGTGTGACACAGTTTGGTGACTTTGGTAGCCACAGATGTGGCAGAGGAGCCTGGGGTTGTCATCTGTAGTGATTCTGCCCAGAATCCCACAGTACTTGGTCACTGGGTGATGCATGGGCTCATGCTGGCTCTCAGCGAGGGGATCGTGGGGTTGGACTGTCTGAGGGCTTTCTCAGCTCACTCTGAACAACACCCCAACTGCAGATTTGGAGCAACCTCTGGATGAATCACTTAATGTGCCAGTTAATCTGAATTGTCAAGTTGACTATATTAGGAGACTCAGATAGAGGACTAATATCTATGACATTAGTCCTAGGTGTGATTTTCATCATAGATATTAGTAAAAAAATCGGCAAGTGCAATGAATCGACACTTTTCAGAAGAAGTACAAATGGCTAATAGATACATGAAGAGAAGTTCAACATCACTGGTGATCAGAGAAATGTAAACTAAACCAACACTGAGATTCAGTCATACCCCCCAAAACAATTGCTTTCATCAAGAAATCAAATAATAACAAATACTGGTGAGGCTGCAAGAAAAAACAAATCCTTCTCCATTGTTGGTGGGAATAGAAAGTGGTTTCACATAGGTGTGACTCTGACACGTGCTGTTGACAGAGTGCTGTACTTCAGATCTGGAAGATCCCCCAGATACCCATCTATTAAAGGCTTGAGGCCACTCATGACACTTTGGGAAGTTGGTGGGATACAGGGAGGTGGTGGTGCGTGGGAGACCTCAGATAATCAGAGGCGTGTCCTTGGAGTGGATTGTGGGACCACTGTCTCTTCCTCTTTCTCGCTTCTCAGCCCTGAAGTGAACTGGTTTGCTCGACCATGTCCTTCTACCCTTATGTCCCACCACAGGCTCAAAGCCAGGACCCATCAGCCCTGAATTGAAACTCCTAGCACTGTGAGCCCGCATCAACCTTTTCTCTTTGTAAACTGGTCTTGTCAGGTCATTCCTATAGAGATAGCTGACCAATGCGCAGAGCAGGGTCTTTAATAATTTTGAAAACTAAGTATTCTGAAGTATAGACGGAAAGGAAGTTCAGATTATGCTAGGTCAAAGCCCTTGAAAGTGAAGGCCCCTTGCATTCAGCTTTGGAACAAAGTCAGTTCCAAACTTAGGTAAAGGGTTAGGTAAAAGTCAGTGAATGAAGGTCACATTATTATTTTCATGATGAAGACTGGATGGGAAGTGAGTTGGCCAAGAAGACTGGTTGCAACTTGCCTACTGTGTCACAGGCAACTCTGGAAAATAGCAGTTCTCTCCTGCAGAGACACAACCTGTGTTGCCGACCTGTTTCATCTGGGCACAAACTATCTTCTACCAGGAAGACAGGAAAAGGCAAGACCGTGTCAGCTGTTCCTCTTCCAGCTCACCAATTGGTTAGAGTCTCTACCTCTTCAGGAAAGGAGGAAGAGAAATAGGAAACAGTTGAAACTGTTGCTCAAGCAGGATATCTCCATGTGGGAAATGCACAGTAAGGCAAAAGATGTAGTCCCAATGAAAACTGCTTGCTTTGGCTGGGGTTTCTCTCATACCATGCTATGTAATTGGACAGAAAAGTATAAAAGAAAAAGCATAGTAATAGTAGACCAAACTGAAAGTTGGAAACTCTGTCTTATAATCAAAACTTGACCATTAATTTGCTTTGTGGCCTCTAGAACAAAACACCTGGGTATGTTCCTTCAGCTCTATAATTAAGGGTATTGGGCAAAGTTATTTCCTATTAGCTCTAAATCTTGATACTGTATAAGACAGCTCTCTTTGCTTTTGCTGCAATCTGTGGGATAAACAGCTTTGGGGTTCTTACCCACTAAATGTTTAGCTTTCACTTGAGGGCATTACCGTACTGGCATTTTGTGAGGCTTAAGGTTTGGGCTCAAGGTTGAAGTGAAGCGTAAGGAGAATTTCTGGTCATCAAGTGTAGTGGGAAATTACAACCAGGCCAGTGAATTTTGAAGCTACTCAGGTCTTTGTCTTCCTAAAAATCACAGAGATTAGTTTTGAAGGCCTAGGTCAGAACCTTCAAGTATGTGTAGGTGGCTTTCTTAGTACTCTTATTTGACTCTGTTTTATTGTTCCAAAGACCTGCCATTATATGCAGGTTTTTTTAAACATGTGGCTATTCCTTCCACTTAGGTTAAATATTTAACACAATAGATCATGTTTCGTACATGCTTGGATTGCAGATTTGCACTGAAGAACTGTAATAAAAAATATCCTATAGTTTCTGACACATGAATGGAATGACAAAACTCTTCATAATAAGTCATGTGATTTTGTGGCTACACTGGAATTATTCTTGAAGAATATTATAATATAAAACTCCTTATGTAATAATATTATAAAGAAAACAAATTTTATGGTGTGCCAAAATAGCAAAGAGATGAATTTATTGATTATAATATACACAAAAAATGCTACTAGTTGTCACTGTAAAGTCACGGATTTTGTGGTTTCCCCTGTTCTTCTCATTATTTTGTCAGTATTTGAAATAATGGATAGAAATTGAGGTATGAGAGAGTGATTTCAATTACTCTACAAGAGAGAATGTATTTAAGGACAAAGAATATGGAAAAAATAAACGCTGTGAGCTTAGTGTAAAACTTTTGAAGTTCTAAGCATAATCAGATTAAAAATGCTTAACATTCACAAATTCTGTTCTGCTGCCACATTATTTTTTAAAAATCCAAATTTCAGTACCTCTAATGAAATTAAATTTAAAATTTAAATTTTGGGTGGTGGAGCTGATGTCTCCCCCAAACTTTTCCAGTTAAGGGCACTGAGGCAGATTCTCAGGGAGGGTCATTAAATTGTTAAGGTCAAGGAAATGACCCCTATGGGGGAAAAGCAGCAACAGGTTTCTAATTTATTGTTCTTTTGATATTAGCAGAAAGAATTTCTACCTCTCCTTGAACAGGCTCTGTGTAATAACTTTAATTCTAGCCTCCCAATTAATCATTTCAAAGAAGCCTGCCTTCTCCTCACCTCTTTTGAAAGTTAAAAGAAAAAAAAATAGTCAAGGGAAAAAAAGATTTAGTTTACTTTGCTTCCCTCTATCTTTTCAGGAATTGCCTGGGCTGGTTGTGCAGTATTTTTAAAGCTGAGATGAGATCATTTTTCTGATTCTGTAGACTTCTCAAAGAAACACTGCTGTGTTCTCTTTGTCTTTCTCCTTCCACCATGCCTACCTTTCCTTCTTTTCCTTCCTTCTTTACTTTCTCCTTAATGAGGTTCAAGACAAGATGGATGTTTTTGATCTTAGTGCCCCTGTCCTGCAAACGAAATTGGTGCTAGGGTCAGAAATAATCTTTTCAGACCACAGGCCTAGTTGGGGATAGAGAACATATTGAGAAATAACCCCCGAAAGTTTTCCATTTCTCATTAACTTTTAAAAGCCTTGCTGACTACATGTACTCATTACATTGAGTTGTAAATGATGTTTGGAGGAAATGACTCCGGCCCACTCTGTGCACAAAGAGAATACAAACAAGCACATTGCAATTGCTTTTCCAAGGTGATGCATGTTGTAATACTGAACTGAGTTACTACTATGAAAGCTGAAAGTCCCAGAAGTCCCAGACCACTGAAAAACAAACACAAAATGAAAATATATAATTTGTTCCATGTTGGTTCTCGTCTCCCACTAACTTATTAAATATAGGCAAAAGCTTTCTTCTCTAAGGTAAAGTACTGCATGGGAAACTTGGACTTCTCACTCTTTCTCCCAAATTACTTTTCTTTCTTTTCTGCCTTGTTCTCTTTGTTATTCCTATTTTGTTGTTTTAATTTATGTATTATGTTATATTGATAGCATACATTTTTGTGTCGTTACCAGAAGCCTTGGTAGCAGCTCAGTCATGCTGGGAATAGTGTAAACGAAATAGATGTCACCAGGGACCCCTCAGGCTGATTGAGCTCACTTATGTTGCCATTTTTGACCAGGGTTGCTGCATGCTTGCCTGTTTAAGTATTTATTTTATCAGGACATTGCAGCAATGGTGGGGCGATTGGAAGTGTAGCAGCCCTATAGTCATAATTACAGTTGTCTATTCATTACAGTTTTCTCAAAAGGGACCTTGTCATACTCAAAAGACCTTCAACCATTGCCAGAAATTCCACTGAAAGTCTTCAAAATAGGAAACAGTCTTCTGAAAATCTACACCTAAAAAGGAGAAATGTTGTTTTGCTGAGGCAGAAAAAAGAGAGGCAAGCATCGTACATAGTGATTGTGTTTCACTCAATGCTGTGAAATGGGCAGCATGAATCTAAATATCTTAGCAAATTATGGTGCATTATAATGTGACATAAATCACACCAGATGGCACGTTTTGATATTGATCACCTGGAAATACCAGACCTTCATATGCAAGCGATGCTTATATTAGGAAAACTATTTATGTTCAGTCTCATCTAAAGTCTCTTTAACAGATTTTTCCCCCCGGGCTACCAGCCTGAGGCAAAACAAAGAAGATATATGGAGAATTAAAGAGTGAAGTCTGATTGAGAGATATTCTGGAAGCCAAATGTGCTCAGCCGAGCCACTGGTTCACATTCTTCTCTCTGCCCGAGTTGGTGCTGTCCCTTCCAGAATCACTGTCCAGTTCCTCCAGGTTTTCATTGGTCTGCACAAGATGGGCTCCAGTGGGGAGGGTTCTGGTTGCACCTGGATTTCTTCATCATTTTCTGGCCACTACTGTTATTCCTTCATTGTGTCTACTGTGCTTACATCTACAAGTTTAGATGGGCAGTGTGTAGGCCCACGTGCTTTGGTGGTATACCAAAGGTGGTGCACCTTTCAAATGCAAGACTGTAGCTCACTGTTCAGGGGAGCTTGGGTCACAACTCCCTTCACAGATGCCTCTTTCCTTCCAGATATGCGCCCTGACCTCCTCACTCCACATTTCACTATTAGGATGTCTTGGCTACTTTTTTCCCATTGCTGGGACTAAACACCAGACACCCAAAACGAAGGAAGGAAAGGTCTATTTAGCTCACTGTTTGTGGAGGTTTCAGTTCATAATCAGCAGGCTCCAAGGCAGGGTGGCATGGCACAGAGGCAACACTTCAAGGCAGCAGCCAGAGCAAAAGGGGGAACAGCAAGGCTCTTTTCCTCCCTTATATTGTACGCAGGCAGTATAGTGTTGGCACTTGAATAGACAGACACATCAATGCAGTATAAAAGAATACTCAGAAATACACCTAAGTGCCTATACAAATTTTGTTTGATAAGTTCATTCACAGAAACAAAAATGTGCTCCTCTTTTCTTGCAATACTGAGCCTTGTGCCCAGGTCTTGCCCATGATGGGTAAGTACTAAGTTATCATCCCCAGTCCTCAAAAAGCTTTTAAGGGTTTTTACACTGCTATGAGCACTTTTACAAAGCTCTTTTTAAAGTCATATACAATGCAATGACCACTGAGTAACCATTTGGAACAAAAACCCGTAAAATTAAAGCCATGACTCCCCCCATCCAAGACTAAATTCCAAATGAATTACAGACATAAATGTAAAAAATATTAGAAGTAAAGATGGGAAAATTCTTCTTTATCTCTCAAGAAGGGAAAGAGATTCAAAATTATGACTGAAAATTCAGGGCATATAAAGATTGATAAATAAAATATTGATAAATTTGACTACATAAAAAAGCATGTTGCATGACAGTAAGAATATTGTCAATAAATATGGCAATCTAGGAAGAAATGTTTGCAACATGTGCCACCAGAAAGGTTTATTGTCTGTAATCCATTTTTGAAAAATGTCAAACTGCTGCTCAATGTAACTAAGGATTAAAAGCTGAATAGAAAAATGGGGAAAAGACATCAATGGTGCACAAGCACATACTTTATAAAAGGCTCTTTAATTCCAGCACTCGGGAAGTTGAGGTAGGTGGAGTGCTGTGAGTTCAAGGCCGGCTTGGGCTACAACGTGAGTGCAAGGCTGGCCTAAATTACATAGTGCTACCCTGCCTTGAAAAACTAGGGCCAGGAGTTTGGCTCAGTGGCTTAAGCACCTGCTTGGTAGGCATGAGGTTGTGAGTTCAATTCCCAGTGCCACTAAATATATAAATAAATAAATAAATAAATGAAAGGCTCTTCAACACAAGAAAAGATTCATATTCACATATAAAATAATATACATTAAAATAACAGTGAGGTACTACTTAACATTTACAAGTAAAAAAATAAGACTTTGAGAAAATCTGCAATTTCATGAATTACTTGTGAGAATACAAGCTGGTATCACTGTTTTGTGAGAAACCTGCAATAAAAAAATTGCATATCATACATTTAGGTCTTGTCTAAACAGCCCTGCTTCTAAGAATTTATCCTGGATACACATCAAAAGTCTAAAGATGTACATGCATGAGGTTAATGATCACAGCACCATTTGTAATTGCACAGTACTATAAACAAGCATATACCAGAGAGCGACTGAATGAGCTACGGTAAATTCCCAAAATGGAATAGGATGTGGCTATAAAAAGGAACAAGGACTATTTCTGTGAATTGATAATGGATGATTCCTTGAACATTATTCAGTAATCAAAGTACGCTACAAAATATAAGCTATAAATACTATGCATACTTTTATTTTTTTGCAAAAACCAAAGAAAACAAGAGTGGCTATAAGAAAAACATACTTGTATTGGCTCATTTGCGGACAAAATGATGCAAGAATAAACAAGAAAGGGGAGACAGGTCCCCTAGAGGAGGCATGAGAGAAAGCAATGAGGAAAGGAGCTTGAGTCAATGGCTGGGAGAGGGAAGGAGGAGGATCGGCATTTTGTTACATGCACCTTTTGGGATACTTTGGACTTTTGAAACTTGTTGAAATTTTAACTGTTTTGAAATAAAGTAATCCTGGTATGGTGGCACATGCCTGTAATCCCAGCATTATGAAGCCCTGAGGCATGGACAATTTAAAGACTTAGGGAGACGCTGTTTAAAAAATAAATGAAAAAGGGCTGTAGCCATAGCTCAGCAAGTAGATCCTGAGTTCAAGTCCCAGTACCACACACACACACACACACACACCAAGATGGAACAAAATAATAAAATAAAGCCAACAAGATGGAGGGTGGAATCCAAAATAAAATATCAACATTAATAAATGAACCAACTCTGACAAACAAATAATAACTACTATGAAGCAGCGGGGAAGAAAAAAAACTAATCTAAATAATTTAGAAACACAGTAATTATACATAGTAAATCATAAAGACAGGAGAATTTTGTACAAATATTTTATTCTAATTAGCAAGTTTGTTTTCCCCAGCAGTATGGGTTAGCAAGTTTGAGATTATGTATATAAACTGGGGGGTGGGGAGTAAATATATTCTCCATATTGAGAATCAAATTTTCACCTCTTTAGAAAAGTTGTCAGTAGAACAACAGGGACTAGATTGTACCCTGTGGTATTGGATTATAATCAGGACTCAGGGTTCTTTAAGAGAAGCAGAGATTAAAGTGTATGTGTGTGTGTATTTATGTATGCACGAATTTTCCAGCAGTACTCTCTGAAGGTGTCCAGAAGTCCTGACATAGCAGCAGTCATGAGCTCCCAGCTCTCAGATCTTACTTTCCAATCCAATCTCGAACAAGAAGAGTCCTTGGAGAAATGTTGTGATTTGGAACTGAGGCATGCAGAGTGAGGGTAATCTTGAATATCCTATGATGCTGGAAAATAAGGAAAGGATAAAATATAATGCATGCAGGCTGAAAAGCCACAGAAATCCAATTGAAAATGTTTCTAAGACTCAGTAAAAAGTTAGCGCAATGAGTTCTAACACCAAAGCCAATGAATAAACAAGGCAGCAAGAAAAGATCATTCTAACAGAATTCCAATGAGAAAATGAGGGAGCAATGATGGAAACAAAACATTAGCATTTGGAAAATACCATACAGGAGAGAGCTGGTGGGTGTTATTTTAGCCAAGCAATCAAAGTTTTTATTACCAGTAATAAGACAATTAAGATTGTGTGGCTCACTGGAAGAGGACAACATCACTACTACTGTATTTTTACCCAAAGTTCACTTGATCATGAATAAATATTGGAATAATTTAGACTGAGGAGCATTTTCCAACTAACTGGGCAGCATTCTTCACAATTATCCAGGCACAAGAGACAAAGGCAGACCAAGGAACAGTCACAGACTGAAAGAGACCAAACAAAAGTAGTAGCTAAATGCAATGTGTGATCCTTGATTGGCTCCTCAATCAGAAAAAAATGGCATGAATTAGATAATTATTGAAGTGTTCATATGTTGAGTTTATTAGCTAATAATACTATAATGATAATTTCGTATATTTTGATAACCGTATTTTAGCTCTGTCAAAAACTATGGAGCACCTGCAAAAAGGATATAAGGGAGTTCTTTGAAGTCTTTTTGAAAACTTTTAGTCTGAAATTTAGAGCTTTTAAACTAAATTAAAATCTCCAAAAAAGTATCTGAAAGACAAAGAATGCTCAAAGATTGTGTGCAGTTATTACTTAGTATTTTTTTGTTTTACTAACAAGCCTTTATCAAGTGAAAACAAGGTAGAACGTAGAGCATTATAAGGTGCACACACAGGGCCTGGCCCTAAGTGCAGACCTCAGCCTCACCCACAGTTGATGCCTCCCAAGTCCCACACCAATTTCTCTTTTTTAAATTTGTATTGAAAAACAACTGTATTTAATAGTGAGAAACAAAAACAAAACAAATTTTTTTTACAAAAGCATCAAAATATAAAATAGTGATAAATCTCATCAGAAAATTTACAAGACCTATATACAGAAAAGTAGAAAAAATTACAGAGAAGCTAAAAGATTTCAAAACCTATTTTTTCAAGCAGAAACAAAAAAAAATGTAATTCAAAAAGGAAAATTGGATCCAAATATCAAATAATACTTAGTATTTTGAATCCTGCAGTCTTTTAATCCTTCAGAACTAAAGTTCCAAACCAGAAGGTCCAGTGCTCATTTTCTTTTAAATGAGTGTCTTATGAAGGGAGGTCTGTGAATCATCTGTGAACTTTCTCCATAAGTCACCTTACAGTTTCTTGGGAGTTTCAGTCCATACTTAGTTGGTTCCAAGGCAGCATGGCATGGCAGGGCTGCCATTTGTGGCAGCCACCAAATGGCAAGGCGCGCTGGTGAGACAGAGAGAGAGAGAGGGCAGAAATGAGAAAGAGGAAGACCCGCCTCCTTTACACTGTATCTCAGCTCCACCCCTGGGCGGGTGCAGCCCTCACATCACCAATCCCAGTGCTAGACAACAAACTGATCACAAGCACCAGACTCAGCCCCATCAAAAGATTATGAGGACTTGAGGTTACATAGTATCACCCACTTTTCATTCGTTGCTGG
>RJWM01045642.1:0-12710 GCA_004363535.1 Dasyprocta punctata | reverse complement strand
ATATTTTGTTTTGAGCAATTTTTTAAAATTGGTTCACAGGGAAGCAAAGATCAACTAAAAGAGGTATGGGAAGAGACTGATGGATTGGACCCTAATGACTTTGACCCCAAGACATTTTTCAAATTACATGGTAACAGATTTGATACAAATATTGATATTTATATCTACTGTTTGAAAAATTATATTGTCTTTACTTCTACGTGATTTCTACCAAGGTTGGTTATTGAATCCTATTGATAGTAAGTGCCTAGAGTTTTCCGCTAGGGTAATATGATAGTCTTTATGGCTGATAGGCACTATAAAATATTTTGAATCAATAGCTGTCTTTCTATGTGTATTTATTATTGAGTAATTATATGACTTACTGCAAAGTTTCTGAAAGCTGAAGATAATTCTGCGACTAGTTACATTGTATCTAAAAATTTTTACACTATAATATTAAACTTTACTTTTACTCTATAGCATATTTCTTTATGGTGTCTTTTTGGAAAAATGAATGAGTTATGTTTTTCTAAAAAAATGACTATGGATTACAAATATAGAATTGTTTTCACTTGGGCTGCTCTGAAGTTTTGTGAGAAAGGAGAAATTCCTTCGGCATAATGTTGCTTCATGTTAGTAGTAATTTGCAAACCATTTGTAAACAATTGCATTAGAATTATTTATTTTCTAAAGGTTTAAAATCCATTTTTGCATCTGTACCTTCTAAACTTTAGATGTCAACAGTGATGGATTCCTGGATGAACAAGAATTAGAAGCCCTGTTTACTAAGGAGGTAAATTAGTTTAATAAGTACTCAGTGTTCTTGTTCTGTCTCATTTTATCTTAGTCATTTTCTTGTCACTGAGACACAGTCCCTCCCCCATGAATTGAAGAAAGATTATTTTGAATCCCAGTTTGTGAATGTTTCAGTCCCTAGTCCTCTGGCTCCAAAGTAGGATAACCTGGCAAAGGGGGAGGGTGGAATGGGCATAGTCAGGGCGACCAAGAAGCAAAGTCAAGGAAGAGCCAGGAAGGGCAATAAGCCCTTCCAGGTCTCATCCCAGTGATTTGCGTTTCTGAACAGACCTCACCACTGAACCCCACCACTGAACAGGAAGTCAGCTGTAAACCCCCATAATCCAATCACCTCCCACGCCCCACTGGTGAGCACCTGAAGGTTTTGGTGGGGGACATACATACGGGTATAAACCATAACACATTTTTTTCTTTGCATTACTTTCTCTTCTTTCATGTTGATTTTTAAATTTTCTTGTTAGTTGGAGAAAGTGTACGATGCCCAAAATGAAGAGGATGATATGGTGGAAATGGAGGAAGAAAGGCTTAGAATGAGAGAACATGTGATGAATGAGGTATGTTTTAAAAGTTTAGGTATTTTTTTATTTTCTATGGATTCTCAAGTTCTTGCAATAAATCTTACCATAAGATAAAAAAATAAATATACAGAACAAGTATTTAATTGAATTTTGCATTTTTGATTTATCATATTAATCACTTTGCATAAATACAATAATTTATAACTTTAAAATATTTTTACAATCCTGCTACATACCACGTATAACAATCTTTATTGGGAGGTAGTTAAAAAAATTTAAGTCCAATATTTGACATTTTAAAACCCTACATTATCAACCTTTAGAGGCTCTGTATCCCTGATCTAAGAATCTGAAACATAAAATCTTCCAAAATTCAAAACTGTTTGAAAACACTGAGAAGATATCATAAGTAGGAAACTCCACATCATGAAATTTTGTTACCTGCACCAAATACTTTACAAAGTTGTATAAAATTATTGCTAGGCTATGTGTGTACATAAATGAAACATCAATGAATTCTTTGTAGACTTGGGTTTAATCCATAATACACCTCATTATGTATTTGCAAGTATTCTAAAACTCCCCCCTTAAAATAAAATATAAACAGTTGTCCCAATCATTTTGGATAAGGGATGCTCAGCCTATACTAAGAGAGCCCCAAATTCCAAAACCCTTCTGACTTCTGTCAACAAATGTTCATTTCTTGTTTCCATATATAAGCTTAAAAGGCTGGCTTGGCAAGCTCGGCTCTATGTTTCTTCTTATTTCCAGACTGCAGGGGCAGACTCTGTGTCATATCAGGGATGTAAGAAGCCCCAAGCCAAATCCTGTCATAGTATTTCAGAGTTATACTCAGGACTCAGCCATAGCAAACCTCAGGTCCGCTTAGATCCCTTTGGCTGAGTTGTGACCGTGTCAAGCCCCTGGTAGTGAGGAGGGATATCAGCTTCCTCTCACAGAATGTGTCAGTCAGTCATGCAACCCTAGGCGGGGGTCACTTCTGTTCCAGCAGGGGGCATTGTGGGGAGTAGGACCTCAAAACTATCAGAGTCTAATTCAGCGTTTCACCCTGCCTGACTCTTGGCATTCCGTACATTGCTCTGTCTTGAAATGATCTCTTCACTTAGCCTCTGGGAAATCAAGCCTTCTTAGTTTCTTCATATTCCGTTTCTTGTCAGTTCTTTCTGCTGCCTGTCACTCTTCTTGCCAAGTTCTAAATGTTGCCATGCTTTGGGCCTGTCTCCTTTCTATCTTCATTTTTCCTTAGGTGATTATGAAGTCCTCTGTCTCTGCTCTCCAGGGTGGTGAATGCAAAATTGTTATCATGATTTCTCCTTCTGTGAGCTCTAGACTTGTATGTATGACTTTTTCCCTGGCAGTTTTAATATGAATCATCAGCAGATCTTTGGCCTTCATTTCAGCGAAAGAACTGTGATTCGTGTTGTTGCTGGAGCCATATCATCCTTCACCTCTCCTTCCTCACACCCTGCTCTGACTCAATGGGTCCATTTTCATCCCCCTTCCAACAGACCCAGGGTCTCCCCACTCCTGCTGCTTCCAAGTCCACAGTCTCTCTGCTTCCGCTCCTTAGGCCGCTGCAGTCTCTTCTCCACACAGCAGGCAGAGGAGTCTGCACAGCACGAGGTGTGCAGGTCAGGGTACTCTGGGCTCTGAGAGCCTCAGTGGCTGCCATTTGACTGAGACTCTGAGTCCCAGTCTCCCTGTATCGGGAAGATCACAATGTGACTGCACTCACCTGGCCCTGCCCTCTTGCCTGTGTTATAGGACCACAGCTCCCTCTGCTCTGGCTATGCAGGCCTTCTGGGTGTTCTTCTCTCACTAAGCTCCTCCCACTTGAGGGCCTGTGAACTGACATTGTCTTCTCTGTGGAGCTCTCACTCAGATCATTACATGGTCTCCCTTCCACCAGGTCTCAGCTCAAAGTTTGATGCTTCTGAGAGATCCCTTTGTTCCCCTAACAGAAATACTTCCCTTTCTTTGCAATGCTTGACCTATGCTCCTCCTTCCAAGAATAATACTGATATGGACATCATATGCAGGTTCACTGAAGCTCACAGTTTCACTTTGGTGATTTTCACCTTAATATTTGAACTGTTAGTGCCGAATTAGACTCTCTGTTGAGTGGCGGCACCCCAAGTTTCCAACGAATTTCTTTAGCCTTTAAGAGTTCACCTTTGTAACTGAATTTACCACAGACTGTGGAAGACATTGAAGAGGATTTCAAGAGATTATCAATCTTCTATTTGGTTAGTGAGCTATGGCTTTTTATGAAAAAATGCAGAGTATTTAAACTTAACCTCCTTTATGCTTGGCTGCTACAATGTAGATTGGTGATATTTTTGCTCAAGCAGTTGGTTGCAAGGATTACAGAGGCTGGGTGTGGGAGCACATACCTGTAATCCCAGCACTTTGGAGACTAAGGCAGGAGGATCACTGTGAGTTGAAAGCTGATTTGAACTACCTAGCAAGACCCTGTCTGAAAAAACAAAGCAAAGCAAAACAAAACAAAACAAAAAAATGAAGGATATAGATGTTCTAAGTATTCTGGTGAGAGAACAAGACAATATCAGCCTAACCAGTCAGATCAGCTAATTCAAATGTATTGATCTGTGGACTATCAGATACATAGGTATCTTGTATTTTCAAACTGGAATTATACAGAACAATACCTATTTTCTGACAGTATAATGTGGAGGGTTTTGTCTCAATTTTTCCCCTCTAGTTCCTGTGGATATTGGGCTAGCCCTAACTGCTATACGTTTATGCAGTAGCGTCTATGAGAAGACATGTTAATATCTGAGTAATCTAAGGAAGCCATTATTTTATGTTATGTGTACATTTTCTGTTAATCAGGTTGATACAAACAAAGACCGATTGGTGACTCTGGAAGAATTTTTGAAAGCTACAGAAAAAAAGGAATTCTTGGAGCCAGATAGCTGGGAGGTAAATAAAACCTACTTTAAATGGTATATACAGTCAAGGACTTTTGTATCAGTTTATTCTGCTTTTAAGTTTGATTTCAAATTATGCTTGTATCATCTTACTGTTTTGAGTTGTTGCAGCAGTTGATTTGTTTATTTGTAATCATGCTATATATAATTAGAATTTTTAATTATGCTTTTTTCTAAGTATGAATAATGTGTTACTGAAATTTTTAAATATAAATACATTAAAAGAATAAATAGAAGTCATTTGTTTCTCCCACTTAGATGTAGACCTTAAATTATGCATTGTATTAGGAATATTATCAGCTTATACATATACATATGTATACCATACAGTATTAAATATATCCCTTTTTTTTGGAGAGCAGGTCTTGCTATGTAGCGCAGGCTGACCTCGAACTTGCAGCACTTCTCCTCCCTCAGCTTCCCCAGTGCTGGCATTATGGGCATGTACCACCACACCAGCTGTGCTAACTTAAATACACATAAATATATTCATATATTAAATATCTTTGTGCCATACAAATGAAACTGTTTAACAATATTTCATGAACATTATCCAATAGCATTCTTCATAAACATGATTTAAAATATAACTAATACCAGCCATTTGGTTATAGCATCATTTATATAACCATTCCTCCAGATTTAGAGCTTTAGAGTAAGTTCTAATATTACTACAGCAAATAGCACTATTCATTATATTTATTATTATGTATTATTCATACATATGTGGGCCATCTTTGATGATTTTCTTGATATTTATTCCAAGGAATAGAATTATTCTCAAGGCTTATGAACATTTTTAAAATTTCTCATTGTGTCTTGTCAAAACTGTTCCAGAAAAGCATACCAGATTATACCACAGCCAACTTGTATAAATGATTGCATACACAGCTTTAAAAGAATAAGTAGGAGGTACTGCCCAAACTAGATTAGAGAGAACATTGGCCATTTTTGCACATAAAAAATGAAAAAGATTGCCCTTCAATTTAGATTTTTAATTGTCCAGAAAATAGGGAGGGATGCTTTGAACACTGTTGATATATTTTTGTAAATAATTGAACTAAATTATATTTCCACCAAAAAACTCTTACCAAAAACACACACACACACACACACACACACAAAACCTATCTGGTAGGGATATCTTTAATGACTGTGTAAAGACCTCATTATCTATGACTTTCAGAGTCACCTGTTACTGTGACGTTGATAAATGGTGATTTTCTCATGTCATCATTCCTTCTGCATTTGTAAACTGGCTTTCTACTAGAAGGAAAAAGCTATCCCTCCACCCAGTATTTCTCCCTATGTCAACCTAGACTCATGGCCTTTTATTTTATTCAGTAAGCTTTAATCCTTACTGATATTATCTATTTCCATGGCCAAATTACTCCAGATTTGGCCAATGAGAGTTTTTTCTTCAAACTGGCTTTCACGGACACTTTGACATATTCCAGTCATTCAGTGAGGTCTTCCCTGCTTTGCTCTAAGAAGATTTTTAGGTTCATCTTGTTGTTTCTATGCCTACCCTCAGCATCAACACTGGTGTCTCCCAATTCATCCAACACCTCAGATTTCAACGCGGCATTATCTTTTGTTCTTTCCATATTTCGTATGAAATCTAACTCCAGTGTTGTGGAAAACACAAAATATTTCACTTATTTCCTTAATCCTAGAATGTACAAAGATTATAGAATTTGTGATTCATGCCTCTAAAATGTTTGTGTTCAATATTTCTTTAGATTTTTGTTTTTTACCAGAGGACATATTCTTCAAATACTGATCAATAGTTTCTGGATTATTCTTTTCTCCTTCCCCTACTCTGGGTTATTTCATTAATTAAAAATACTATTTGTTTGCTTCTATGTTTATATTCAAGTTGGGGTTTTCCTGTCCCATAAGTTCTTTTTGCTTTCTTTCCCTTCGTTTCTTTTTTCTTTTTCTTTTTTTAAAATTTATTTTATTTTAAAGAGAACAGAACCCAACAAAACAAAACAGTTAAAGCCAGTCAAAGCAAAGCAGTGAAAGTGGTACAGACCTTCAAAATGGGATGATAGGAAATTAGCAATGGTTACCATAATGTATCTTGCTGTCTTCACACTAGTTGCCCATACCATCAGACATGACAAAGTCAAACAAAACAAAACAGAATAAAACCAATCAAAACATAACATTGAATAAAACAAAGCAATAAATCCGAACAAAACAAAACAGAACAATACTGCACACTGTTATCTTCAAAGTAGTTGCTCGTGTTACCAGGTGTGCAGGGATAAAACAAAATAGTAAAATGGAACAAACATTATATTTCAAAAACAAGACAGGATGATGTCCTCCGCAGTTGACACAACACACTGCCATCCTCCAAGTAGATGCTGAGACCACCAGTCCCAGGCCTACAGAGTCAACCAAACAATACATCTCACCCTGAGTCCTCCAAGCCAGTGTGTGGGGGGGAGGGGGGAGATGGAGGGGGATGGATGGATTCTCTTCTGTCTGAGGCTCTTTCTGATCAGCATAGCGAGGCTTGCTTCACAGGAAGGCCTCCTTTTCTTTCTTTCTTTCTTTCTTTCTTTCTTTCTTTCTCTCGTTCTTTCTCTCATTCTTTCATTCTTTCGTTCTTTCTTTCATTTTCTCTCTCTCTTCCTGTGTGTAAAAGATTTACATGTTTTCCGAAAATTCAATGTGTACTGATAGAAGTTTTAGGTCTCTTCTTGAACTGTTTTTGTCCTTTCTACCCAGTTCTTACCATTGGCCTTTATTATGCAGTCCCATTATTCTCTGAGGTTTCTTCCCATTTTTCCTTTCGCTCAAATGAATACCTAAATGTATTTTCATTTATCTTTTTTACTCAAAAGAAATAACATTCTTTTGTATTTTCCTAATCACAGAATTTAAAAGCTAAATCAAACCTTATTACTCTATTTCTACAGTTATTACTTTCTCAATCTTATTTTCTTTTAGACACTGGATCAGCAACAGTTCTTCACAGAAGAAGAACTAAAAGAGTTTGAAAATATTATTGCTTTAGAAGAAAATGAGCTTAAGAAGAAGGCAGATGAGCTTCAGAAACAGAAAGAAGAGCTGCAGCGTCAGCATCACCAGCTGGAGGCGCAGAAGCAGGAGTATCATCAGGTGGTAATTTATAGAAGGACTATGACACTAAAATGCATGCTAGAGTACTGCAGCATTTCCAAGAAAATGGAGATGAAACTGGAGGATTTTAATAGGTGTGCGGACCCAGCCTCTTAGAGTCCCAAAGCAGGCTGAGCCCTGGACCAAAGGAGAGGCCCCTTTTACACAATGTGTGGAGCCAGGCAGGCAGAGGTACACAGGGACACAAAGGCAGTCATCCTGGCACCCTGTCTTATCTCAGGCTTCACCAGGGAGCACCCTGTGTATCTCGGGGTGTCAGGAGGTTTTAAAGCTTGTTCACAGCCCGTGTTGGTCAGTTTTCTCATGAGAGAACTGCTTGAAGCATCTCTTATCAGTGGGAAAGCACAGGACCACATTCCTGAGGAACAGGTAGTCTGAGGGACTACTTGCTAGAGCTGTTTTTTTTTTTTTCTTTTTCTTTTTTGGTCTGTTTTTTTGAGACAGGGTCTCACTGTGTGGGTCAAGCTGGCCTCAAATTCACTTCGATTCTCCTGCCTCAGCCTCCTGACCTAGAGCTGTTAAGATTTTTTGAGAGAGGCTTCTGAGTTGTGTTTTAAAAGGGTGAACACAATATCAGACATCTGGAGTTTTTAGCTACTTGGGAGGCTGAGTAAGAACTGCTCAAGTCAAGGAATTTGAGAACAGTCTGTGCTGCATAGGGTGATACAGTCTCCAAAAAGAGAGAAAAAGGTTATGAGGAGCTCGCGATGTAGCTCAGTAGCAGAATGTGTGCTCAACATGTGTAATGCCCACTTCCATTCCCATCACGGAAAAACAGGGGCTGGGGATTTAATCCTTAGCGGTTCAAGTGCTTGCCTGGTAAGTGTGAGGTCATGAGTTTGATTCCCAGTACCAAACAGAGGGAAAAAAGGAAAAAAAAGCCCAGCTGTTCTCTGCTTTGCTGAAAGCTTGTTTTGTAATACTTCAATATATGATTATCATATTGTAAATTTTACTGTTTTTCAACTGCTGTTTAGAATAACTTAAATTTTAGAGTTTAGTATCTTCATGTCTAAAACACTTTTTAGTCAGTTTGTTGTGTTTTGTCAAAGGTTACACATATAACAGAAAACCAAATAATACTCATTTGTAGGATATTCTTTTTGCATTCACCAGGCTGTGCAGCTGATGGAACAAAGAAAGTTACAACAAGGAATTGCTCCATCGGGTTCAACTGGAGAACTAAAGCTCGAGCCACGTATGTAATTTTTGGTTTGTTTAAAGAGATAAACTTCTGTGAATTGATATTCACACTTTGAATATATTATAACTTTAGATTATTAGATTTTTTTCTATATGGCTTTAGAAATAGAGAAATTTCCATTATAAGAAAGTGATAAATCCTCAAAAATGTATGCATCTATCTTTTTAAAACATTAAATGATTCCAGTACTTGGGAGGCTGAGGCAGGAGAACTCCGAAGAGTACAAGGCCAGCTCGAAATGTGAGACCATGTCTCAAAAGCAAAAACAAAACCAAAAAGCTGTATAGCACAATAAGCATATTTATGGTAAAAGGATTTATTTCACCATGATTAAGTCTAATCAATTATATTATCAGCTTTAAAATTTTAACCTTTTTAAGTACAATATTTTTAAAACAATCTTCATATATCTGCAAGTAAATGAGCAGTCAGAATAGAGGAAGATATGTTTAAAATGGATTTTTTTTATTTAAGAGAAAAAAAGAGATATATAAGAAAGACAAAAATCAAAAGAGACCAACAAACGACTAGAGTAAATGTACAACAGTTACATTATAGGTTAAAATGGATATCTTTTGAACAGTGCATATTTCTTTTTAACAGACACTTAAAAGTTCCGAAGTCCACCAGAACTTGGAGGAGAACCGTTCATTCAACACCTATTTCATCTTTTAACACATTTTCTTTCTGCTCAATAAATATTTTAAAGCATATTTCAAATAAAGGAAGATATCTTTACAATGAGAACAGTTTTTTTGGGCACATATATACAAGGATTGAAACCTACCACAGCCAGGAAGGAAACAAACTAGCATTCATACCTCCCTTCTTTATTCTTTGTTCCACTTTAGAGATGGAGTGGTTTATACTATAATGAATATAACTATCAATTAAGTGAGAAATCTCTGCCTATGGGTTTTTCAATAAATTGCTCCACTTATAAAGATAGGTATTCCTTTATGGATGCTGTTGCAGTCATGGCTTATAAAGGAAAAGATTGAAGATAGGACACATAATTTATAGGATTACTTATTATTTTATAATATTCACTCAAAGAATCAAATGCAGAAAAGTGTGTGAGATCTATTCACAAACTAGAGACCTAAAGAATCCCTCTGAGGGCCTGGAATTCACGGCAATGTTGAGCATGAGGCTGGCTTAAGACCTAGAACCCATGGCACTGTCTGTTCTCCAGGAGTCTAACTTGACTCCTAAAGCCCACAACAATGTCTCATGCAAGTCTGTATCAAGGAGCTGCACTGGGAAGGCCCAGAGCTCAGTGGCAGGAGCTAGAAAGTCTGCACCAGGGGAATAAAGGATCTGTGCCAGCAGCCTGAGGATCTGCACTGGAGCCAGGAAGCGATGCTCAGTCTAAGGACCAGAGCCAGAGCTTCCCTGAAAAGAACCACAGCCATCCTCAGAGACAGCCAGGATCAAAGTTCCTCAGATGATGGAAACAGCCCAGTTCACACCAGGAAAGCCAGCATGACAGGCTTCTCCAGGAGAATCAACAGTGCACGCTCTTCCCCTCCAGATCTGCTCTTATGCTGTTGGCAACAATCCTCAGGGGGGCCTTCCACACCCAGCACCATGCTGATTCAGTTCTGATGGGTGTTCCAACTTGATCACCAGTTGTCAGTCCACAGAGGCTCATTATGGCTTTTAAATCAATGTCTCCTTGATACAGTTGCTCTACAAAGTCTACAGTATTCCCCAGGGTTTCTTGGGAACTTTTAGTTTTCTTTAGCCACCTATGCCCTTTAGAAATCTTTAACTGAATAGGTTTTCTACCACTTCAGGTCAGTTTTCATTCATGTTTTTCTCTATATTTTTTAAACT
Source organism: Dasyprocta punctata (assembly GCA_004363535.1). Lineage (NCBI taxonomy): Eukaryota > Metazoa > Chordata > Mammalia > Rodentia > Dasyproctidae > Dasyprocta > Dasyprocta punctata. The sequence continues at coordinate 2,223 of RJWM01045642.1, read as the reverse complement.
TAGGTTCTGCTGCAGGTAACAGCAAAACCAAGATAACAGAGGAAATTTCCCTCAATAAAAGAAACCTCAAAGTGGGTGGCATCAAGTTGCTATCTTGCCATTCTGCTATGCTCAGTCCTTGATTTTAATCTTGAGGTTCCCTCACTCTAGGTGTCAACCATAGCTCCTGAAGGCAAGGGGACACTGGCAAGAACTTTCCCAGTTGCATCAGCTGCCTTCAAGCACTTTTTTCAAAGTCCTGCAGCGCTTGGATTTGCATCTCATGGCCAGAAGTGTGTCGCATGGCCACCACATTTACTAAGGAAGCCAGAAATCCACAGGGAAATCCATCTGCTGAAAGTTAAGGTTTTTTTTTTTTTTAACTAAGGAAGAGAAAAAAAGGAAATATTTGTTTGATACTTTTCAGTTTTCTATCAAATCAGCTTTGTTGGCTACCTAATCTCTGTGTTCATTTTTCTTAAGTGACAGAAAACATTCACTCCTCCCACTGAAAGAAAAAACTCAGAAATGTGATCAATTTTTACATATTGGCTCTAAGACCAGGATACCTAGGTATTTTGCCTCCCTTAGGTTAGCTTATTAGTCCACCTACAGACTAAAAGGGCAACATTTCTTTCCCTAAAAGTACAGAATGCATGCATAGGTGAAAGAAAACTGCAATAAAATTGACCTTTTAGAAAAGGGAAAAACCAGCAACAGTAGTGGCTGCTCCACAGCAATTAAAAAAAAAACAAAACGAGTAAGGGATCTCTGCTATAGTTTATGCTCTATTACTTGATTTGCCCTGGATGCAACCAACACTTACAGCCACTCCGCCCCCACCATGGTTCCCATCCTTTCCCTTCATCTCGACCCCACAGTCTGGGACACTTCCACCCCATCCTGGCTTCAATCCAAAACCCATTTAATAGCCCTCTCAAGCAGAACCATTCCTACCCTGCCCAACAACAGTACCCCATCCCTGTGGTACCCTGGATGGGTCTCACAGCCCCACATTTCTCGCCTATTGGGTCGCAGCCTCCTTAGGTTAACTCTTCTTACATTAGACGTTTACAAGTTTGCTTTTAGGTTTTTGTTTGTTTTGAGGTAAACCACCCTCCAGCATGTGGCACTGGCAGTAAAAAAGACTTTGCTGCACATAGGACCATAGAAAAGAAACCTTTATTCTGGCCTGAGTTCAGGGTGAGTTTGGAGGTGTTCATAAAAGCTTGAGGATAAAGGAGAAAAGGGCGGGGAAGCACCTGTGGCTGGGTAGAGAATGTTTCTGCCCCCCAGCAGCCTGTGGATCCTGGGAGGGGGCGACCTCCCAACCACCCCTCTCCCACCCGCCCAACCCTTGCCAACCCCCAGCTTCTTGTTGGTGGAATAAAATATCTGACACCCACGAGTTAAAGCAGGACAGGTTCATTTCAGCTCAGGGTTTGTAGAGCTTTCAGGCCATGGCTGGCCGGCCCCCAGGCAGGCAGCAGGACAAGGAGCAGGGCAGAGGAGAAAGGGTTCCCTCCTTGGGGCAGGTAGGTATCGTGAGTGTGCAGTGCGAATAGGAGTTAGTGTCACATTTAACAAGTGCAAGTGGAAAAGCCTGGGCAGCTGGATCCAGGCCTAGGCTCAGGGCGCTCTGAGCGATGGGGTAGAAGTCGCCCGGGCAGGCTTTGAGCTGAGCGCACCTGCTCGCTGGAGTCGTGGTTGTCAGCTGAGTCACCTCTGGTGGCGGGATGAGAAGCCGGGGAGGGAAAATAAAACCGCGGCAGCACAATGCGGCAAGTGATACGGGGTGCCGGGTTCAGCATTCTCTTCTCCAACGGGGCCCAGGCCTGGGCGGGCAGGAGGGAGCGGGCACACAGCCGACAGCTGGGGCGGGGAGCGCTGTGGAGCTGTGCTGGCGCCGCAGGCCCGTGTCCTTCTCACCGCGGCTGGGTGGGGCTGGCCTGGGTCCCTGGATCTGGGTGCAGAGGCGCTGCTGGCGGCTTCCTGAGACCCTGCCCACCCCTGTCTGCCTGGACCACCCCTGGTCGCCACTGGCCGCCCCTGCGCTCGCTTCAGGAGGAAGGAAGGCTGGGCAGGGAGGTCCAACCTGTTGAGGAAAGAGTGCTGGGCCAGCGGGGAATCTCAGGGAAATATTGGAAACATCCCTGGGCTCAGCCTGTGCCCAGTGACATCAGAAGTTAAGGCCTGGGGCAGGGAGGAGGGAGCTGGAGACAGAGGGAAAAGGCTTCAAAGCCC
>RJWM01045641.1:0-12710 GCA_004363535.1 Dasyprocta punctata | reverse complement strand
TCCTTTGCACAGGATGAGGCTGTTTACAAAGTAAGACCCGTGGCTCCCTGCTGACTCTCTCAGCTAAACTTCTGGCCTTCTCAAATTGACACAATGGCCAGGTAAATGCCTATGCTGTACACCCCAGGATGTAGAGCTGCTGCCTTACTTAATTAAGCTGCTACACTTCTCAAGTTGACACAATGTATAAACCGTAGCACCTGATAAACTTGCCAAGATAGAACTGAGTAAAGCCAAGCAATTCTTTTCAATAGGCATTAAATTAGTCTAAGTATTCAGAATGAGTAGTAGGATAAATCTTTGCCTGTATTAGTACCAGGAAAGACTTTCTCATACTTTGAGAACTCTAGGAACAGAAATGAAAGCACACTTTCTTTCAAATTTAATTAAAATTCTGGAGTGTCTCAGATGCTGAGAGACATAAGGAGACTTTGAGAAAGCACCAGTGGCCCTCTTCTGTCTTATCTTGTCTCTAATTTTTTCTTTAGTATCTTTTTTTCTTTATAGCAGATTTCTTTCTATCATTTTTAATCTTGGTTATCATTTTGGAATGATGCTTCAAGTTTCCAATCAAATCCAACAGAATATATACCTTCATAAAATCAGTCGTGGGAATTTTGGTTAAATAAAATGTGTGACTATAATAGGCAAGGAAATGAGAGATACAGTTATACTTTTCCAAAGGTAATAGGTCTGATATTTTAGAAGATATACTAACAACTTTCCAGCAGTTCATGTCTTCCAAATGTCACCATCAATAGCCAAGTAAATATAGATCTGAATTTTGTAACCACTTTGATTGTCTCAAAAGTCCCTGTATTGTACTATTACATGAAGCCATTAAATAGCATAGAATAAGTGATGTGAACCAGCATTAACTATTTCTTACAATGAAATGATAAAATAATTTAATAAGTAGAGTTTTTGATATTTGAAATATGAATTGACCCACTGGAAGTGTTTTTCAATTATAGTTTCTTAACTGTGTTAGTCTATTCAGGATTACATTTAGAGTGTCAGTGATATATTTTTTTCTCTTCCATTTAATCTCTGCCTTAAAAATATCATGACCACGACTCAGGTCCTTCTAATGTTCTCCTTCTATGAATATTTCAATCTTTCTGTTTTACACTGAAAATCATCACATGCTTTAACTTTTACCTTGTTTAAAATCCACCTTTCAATCATAGTCATCTTCTCTGTCTCCCTAAACTCATAAGTATGGGTCTAGCATTAAGTGATAGTAGTTTTAATTTGAGCAGATTTGTCCTAGATGCTGCCTAAGAATGATAGTTCTGAATGAATGATTCATGCAAGAAATCATAAATGTAATGCCAGTGGTGCCTTAGAAAATGAACAGAGATAGCCAGAACTCTTTCTTCTAAAGCAAAGATCATGATTTGATGTCGACAAAAGCAGAAGGATAGTTAATATTGGCTCTGGTTCCACTCCAATTAACAACTAACAAGAAATAATCTTTGATTAACTCACAGAATTCAATAATTAAATTTAATAATAGGTGAAAGAGATGTGGGAAGTGTTTAAATTTGAAACCAAATGCAACAAATGTGAACCCCGTACAATTGATTTGGGAATATTAAACTTTTCATAAGCTTTCCTCGTCAAAATCAAACTATTCGATAGTCCTTTGAAGACATGACAATATAATTTTGTGCTTTAATTAATTCTATCAGCTGTCACAAACTCTGCTATCATAATTTATTCTATACAAAAATGCTCCAGGGAGAAATTATGAAAGGGCTTTCAAGACAGATTTATACGTTTACTTCATAAATTTAAATAGTATCTCCGGATTTTATTTTGTTGTCTGGTTTTAATGATTGATGACTCATTCTTAATTCAAAATATTATAGGTTTAATCTGTGGTACAACATCTAAACTTATTCAATACTTTTTTTTTTTTTTTGGTTCATTTTTGAGACAGAGCTTCACTATGTAGTTCAGACAGGCCTTGAACCCAGTGTGTAGCCGAGACTGGTGTTGAACTTGCAGTGATCCTCCTGCCTCAGCCTTCTGAGTGCTGGGATTATAGGCATACGCCACCACCCTGCCTTGTTGTTTTGTTTTTTTCATTATTTTTTGAGATCAGACCTTGCCACATAGTCACGGATGACCTTTAACTTGCTTTGCAACCTGAGCTGACCTCAATTCCCTGCAATCCTCAGTCTCCCAGGGATTGGGACTACAGGCATGCCACTATGCCTGGCTTCAATATAGTTTTTGAATAAATGACTATACCTATATTAGCACAGGACATGCACTAGCTATGGAAAGTATGCATATGGCTAATGCAGATAGTATGCCATTATTGATATAATAATAAGAGTTCACAATACTAAAGTTTCCAAAAAATGCATAAAAAGAGAAACATACGTACTAATCAGCTAAAACAACTTTAAATTTTTCTTTGGAAGAGCATACATGTTTTTTAAATTCTAAAAAATATCTATCCTACCTGGGCACACTGTATTAAAATAAACTTTCACTCACTGGTTTTTGTTTGTTTGCTTTGTGTTGTTTTGTTTTTGTTTTGTTTTGTTTTGAGACAGAGTTTTTCTGTGTAGTTCAGGCTGGCCTCCAACTCACAGTGATCCTCCTGCCTCAGTCTCCTGAGTGCTGATATTACAGGTATGCACCATCACAACTGGCCCATTCTTTGTTATTTTGCTTGCTACCCCTTCAGTCCTTAAAAAGAGTATTGGGATTTTTAAAAAAACTATTCCTATTGTTCAACTTCTTATTATCCTTAAGGTTACTTTCATATCACAAATACTGTCACATGCTACCCTCTAGAACATATACTTTTTACTTAAGTATTACAATACAAATGTTATGTAAATGGTCAATCTTCGTAAAAGATTATCTCAGGTGTACACCTAGCTATAGTCATGCAAAGTGACAGAACCAAAACTGATAAACTAGGTAATTAATAAAACTAGAAATAACTTCACAAAGTATTAGCATAAAAGACTCAGCTATTTATATCTAAGCTATTAACAATGTTAATAATAATAATAATAAATTCTAATTTTTAATAACCCAGATATGTTCCCAGTTGAACCTTGTTTTAATACAGATCTGGCCCATATTGATTACAAAATAAGTATTTATTAAACAATGATTTTATCCTTACATCAACTCTGTGAAGCAGCTGTGGTTATTACCTACATTTGATAGAAAAGAAAGCCAAGGCATAGAAATGCTCCTCGCACAGTCACTCAGTAATCATTTGAAGACCCAGGATTTGGATCCAAATCTGTATGTTCAAAGTATGTGCTCTTAACTACTACTCTGGTATATTCCCTACCATAAAAAAAAAATCCAAGAAAAAACCCCTCGAGATAGAATCTGTTTTAGAACACATAAAATAATAGAAAGTTTCCAACTTCACAAAATTAGTTTTCTTATACAAAGCCCAGTGAAATGCGGCACACACATAAACACTCTTAGGTCAATTCAAATTCTAGTTGAGGTTATGAAAATCCCAGCTAATACCCTCTCACAAGCACCAACAGCATGTGAAGAAATAACACAGTAGGATAAGATGGCTGTACAGGTTTTGCTGTTCGCTGTCATTCATCCCTGTGTGGCACTTTATATAATGACCAATTTTTGTTTTATAACTCTGCAGTAATTATTACTAAGATCATGTTACAGATGGAGAAATATGGAACAGATTTACATAGCCACCAAATGTGAAGTAGGACTAAAACTTTGTCATTTGTGATTTCAAAAGTTACACATGACTTGATAAGATGCATCCCAAAAATTCTGAGATCGTTCAGAGTTAGGCGAGCACTTAGCATGTGTCATTAAGGCAAATGGGGAGAACTTTAAAGGTCACTGAGATAGACTGTGTAAAGTACTTGGTCAATTCGATGTTTATTTTTGATTTTTAAAAATCACCTACTAAGCTTGAAGGTGAATATTCTTCGCCATGATAAGAATAACATCTATCTTTAGTCAACTAATAGCACTGTGAAGAACACTAAAATCATTCCTATTAAGGTAAAAAGTAAACTTTTACATTATCATCTTTATGTTTTGCTTTGTTTTAAATATGTCAAACAATGTAACATGACAAGAAGAAATAATAGTTTAAGTTATTAGACAACAGAAGAAAACAAGTCTAAAAACAATAAAATGAAACCACATTGTTGAGTGAAAAGTAATCATTTTTAAATATGAAGGTATTCAGAAAACCATTCTAACTAAATATGAGATGATCAAACTAAATGCCTACATTTTCTTATGAAGAGGGAAAGAAATTCAGCAAAATGCCTTACTATTAAAAAAGGAAAATGTAAGTTTAATGAAAGCATATGAACTTTTCTGACAAGTGTTTTAAATGTAAACTCTGAATGATAGGTATATTCAGAACCACGATGTTATTTTTTTCTCTTTGTGCTGGATAATTTCCAAAACAGAGAGAATGAACAATGGTATCTTAAGAATCAACAGAACATTGATATTTAACAAGTTTTACCTTATATCATTTTCCCATTTAGTCCAACATTTGTATTTTTCTAGATATTCCTTTTTAGTTTTATAATTCTATTCAAGTAACTTCTAAAGTTTTATATGCTTCAATAAATTTCAATTCATAATGGTCTAATTTGTGATAATCATTATTGAATAAATTGAAAAATTAGGGAAATACAACATAAAACACTTATATAATTTCAAATACCATACTTTTCCTGCTTTCTTTGAGCATTAAAATCGTTTTTTTGTCTAGCATAAGGACGCTCTTAGATTGTACTGTCAGATACAATCTAGTTTTACGGAATCCAGAGAGCGAGGGAGAGAGAGAGAGAGAGAGAGAGAGAAACACATCGGATTTCTTTGGGGATGCTGATGTGTCCTAACAGCAATTCCTACCCCTGAGACTCATTCACAGAGGATGTTTTCTATTGAAAGATTCCCCTTGGCCGGGCGTGGTGGCGCACGCCTTTAATCCCAGCACTCAGGAGGCTGAGGTAGGAGGAGCATTGTGAGTTCGAGGCCGGCTTGGGCTACAACGCGAGCGCAAGACTGGCCTGAGTTACATAGTGCAACCTGCCTCAGAAAACTAGGGCCAGGAGTTCGGCTCAGTGGCTGAAGAACCTGCTCTGGCAGGTGCAAGGTTGTGAGTTCCGCAAAAAAAAAAAAAAAAAAAAAAAAAAAGAAAGAAAGATTCCCCTTGGCAGAGATGAGGGCACAATGCTGAAAAAGTATAAGCATATTCAGGGAGCAATCGTTCACTTTTATTTGTAGAAGGGTTTATTTTCATTTACTGATGTCACACAAAATGATGTTTTGTGGGATTTTACTGTATATAACCTATGAGAAAATAGAAACAGGCTAGAACACAAAGTAGGAACATGGTCTGTATGCCTCATTGACAGTGTTTTCAATTTATAGGCAATTACATTTCCATAATGCTGATGTAGTTAACACAACAAACCTATGTTTGCTATGAACAGGGAAGCTTTGCTGAGCATAAGGACGATGTCGTGGGGATACAGGAGTCTCTTATCCCTCTTGTCAAGCTCAGGCTGATGTATAATGCAAGAAATAAGTAGGACCCTGAGAAAGCAAAAATCGTCTCTGAGAAAACATCAGATATGCCTCCACACTTAGAAACAAATAATGATAGAAAGGCAGATCCTTCATTTGCAACTTTCAACATAAAAAGCAATTTTAAATCTAATTCCATTCTCAACTTTATATGCAGTGTGTGTATGTGTGTGCCACGCAGTTTCAGTCAATAGAAAGCTGACAGAAAGTGGCCTGTAAGTGGAGGGGCCAATTCTAGCATTTCTTTTATCTTGTTTCTCTATTATTGCATAATAGCAACTATCAAATATGATTCGACAATATAGTGAGGTGAATATTACCCCACATTTTAATTTAGGCTACATAATACGTGGTGTAGTCCTTCACATTACTAGTCATAAAATTTCTATTGTTCATCTATTGATAATTAAGAAAAAGACCACAAGTTGAGTTTTCTTTAAAAAAATAAAAAAAGATCAGTACTCTAAAGGATGAAACTGTCAACATCTTTTACCTGATTATTTCTTCCTCAAACTAACTGAAGAAATGACTCTCATTGGATATAATGCCTTATCTCTATCTTATTTCTCAGACTACTTAAAAACAAGTTATAGATGACTGGAGGTGGTAAGCAAAAAACTAGGATTTCTCTTGGTCTGTGATTTTAGAATGTCCCATGATTAACCAGGGGAAATTAGTGAACAACATGAGAGGGACTTTGCCAATAACACTTAAAATACTAAATAATAAAGTAATAAAACTAGAAGCTGTTCTGAGTCTGAAACTCATGTGAAGCAGAAAGTTATTCTAAAATGTCCATAACAAAGGGTTATTTGAATTCTGTGTCAGTGATGTTTCTACTTCTCAAAGCAAATTACTCATTTTAGAACCCTTTTGAACTGAAAGATATCTGCTCCATGGGTCCATACTAAAGAACATTAGAGTGCAATGGGGACCTTTTCCCCAAATGACAATCCTTAGTCTACCTGAAAACAGTTACACAGATCTATTTTTTCCACCTTGAGCTCAAGTATTCTGCTGTAAAATCACGATCCACTCTTCACCTATCAATCTGCGGGCAAAGGTTTTCTAAGCATTTATCTTTCAGATACACAGTTTGTTAATCTTAGATTCCAATGGATCTTAACAAAATATAGTAGCATATGCAACATATAATATGGGTAACGGTGCATTCCTTTTCTTAGTTATAACACCAGTTTTCCATCTACACTGTCCAAGGTTTTAAAATAGCCACTCGCTGCTGATATAGAGATTTTGGTGAACTAACTTCCTCAGGCCTTTACTCATGGTTCATTGAGCAGATATCTTCCCTGAATATATTCTTCTGGAGTTGAAAGTGCAATCAGGGGACATTAACCACTCCCTCCAGATTGCCCATCTGTGCTGCCTTTGCTCTAACATTATTCTTCATCCAAAATACCCTCTTCCACTGCTACAATGTGAAACACTAATTCACTTGTTCATCTTGGATTTAAACTTACTCAGAGGAATGCTATCCTTCCAGTGGGAACATTGTTCAGCTTGATAGAGGTGATAAAATCTAAATAAGAGGACAATGACATAGATTTCTCACCTCACCTGTCATTATACTATCTCATCTAATCAGATCCCTTTCTAGTTCAGCCTTCTCCAGTAAACAAAAACAAACTCACATTACATAGGATTCCGATTATTCTGAATTGAGTTATGATGAATTCATATTACCAGGTATATATATAGCCACTTGTAGAAATACACTTTTAAAATATTTTCAGTTGTGCACTCTTTCATGGAGGTTGAATTTTGTGTAGCTGCAAGAGCTTTGTCATAGCTGTGATATAAAGTGTAAAACTCAAGAGTCAAATCTGTCTGAGAGTGTGTCCTCGTCCGTTGTTGGGTAAGCCATTGTTTCCTTTACACTAAGTCCCTGAATTATGAGTATTCGAGTTGTGAACTTTCACAGATAAGAATGGACCTTGCATTCCATAGAGGAGACCAAATCTCTGATGTAGCTCATGTGTCTGCCAGACATTGTCACAGTTGTGGTGCTGAGTCCTTAGTGTACAGGGTGATAGTGTACAGTAGTACAGTGCTTAATCAGAGCCCAGTGTGTCCGTAAGCAAGAGGAAAATCAATGGTGATGTGCAGAATTTTTAATGCTTCACATTAAAGGTTTGTAAAACTCATTTTGTTAGACTCATGAATGAATTTGATTTATAAATGCTGTACTGGTATGGAACTGGTTCATAATTCAGAGACGCACTGTAATAAAATTGCATAAAAATCTCATCTGTCTCAGACATATTTGCCTCGGAAGTCTAGTAGGTATTACATGTTTTTTTTAAATACCAAAGTGCTTAACACAATATCTAGGTCAAAGTAAGTAGACACTCAATAAGTACAACCTTAATACATTAGTTATATTTTGTGAGTGTGAAATGGTCATCAAAAGCAAAGCAGAAAATAGCAAATTTCTTTGTGTTTTGGAAAATAAGATGCGCAGGTTCTATGGTATCTATGGTGTTGCCAGTATCTGGAATGTGATTCTTCCCTCACTGCTCATCTCTAAATATTCAAATTCTATCCATCCTTTGATATCTTGTCCAAATGAATTTCTGGGACTCTTTCTTGAAGCTCTTACTCCTTTGGGCCTGAGCCCTGCTCAGAGAAATTGATGAGATTTTGCAACACGTTCTGAAAGTCCATTGTCTGCCATGAAACCTGGACCATAATAAGAGCTTAACAGTCACTGGATGAATCAATGAATTACTCTTCTCTAGCCAAAATTAATTACTTCTTCTCTTGATTTTGTATGTCACTACTGCATGCTCTTTCTGCCCAAAGGAATTATAAAGTTTGTTTTTTGCATTGATCTATGTCTAATTGACCTTGGGCTACCCTGCAATATCACAATACATAGTAGATATTCAAAAAAAATTTTTTTCTTTTTTTTTTTTGGTACCAGGAATCAAACTCATGACCTTGCACTTACTAGGCAAATGCTTGAGTCACTGAGCTAAATTCCCGACCCTTCAAAAATGTTTTTGAATGAGTGAATACTGCTATTAGTATTACTACAACATGCTTTCTCTATTGAAGTTTTGGAATATATACCAGAAAAAGCATTACCCATAAATTATCTTTACCTGGGACACCTCTTTTGCAACTGAGTGACTATATTTCTACCTACTTTTAACTCCCCCAACTCCAAAACACCTGTGGAAAGATTATGTCCACTTTTAGGAGAATCTCTTGCCTATTTTTTGTGACTTTTTAAAAAATTCCTGATGTTCATATAATTCATTTTAGTATGTTAAAAACTGATGCAGAGGCAGAACAATAATTTGCTTCAGGTCTTGCCTGATATCACTGGTTTGGGCTTTCTCTGAAACCTCCTCAAAATTAAGTACCATTACACTGAAATGATTCTATTAGACATTAACCTGTCAATTGTTCAAGTAAGCACTACTGAGTATTTCTTACGCATGTGCAAGATTTTGTGGGGGTGATATAGAGCATACAAAACAAACTCAAGGTCTTTTCCCTATTTCAAAGGTAAAGGTAAAGGCCATATACAAAAGTTGCTTACACATCAGTGCAAAATAATATAGAAACTGACTCAAAGTTATTGATGTGCTGAGATTACGCCAGAGACAAGCACTATTATTCAAAGTATACAACGAACTCTTAAATTCACTAAGGATACAAATGACCGCTTTTTAAATGGATAAAAAAGTTATAACCAGTAACTTTACCAAAGAAGGCAAACAGGTAGTAACTGCACATGTAAACATGAGTAACATCATATATCATTAGGAAAATATTAGTTGAAACAATTATGAGATATTACTTTATACCTATAAGAATTACCAAGATCTGGGCACAGTGACAACACCAATGCTGGTGAGGATATGGAGCAACAAGGACTCTTATTCACTGCCAGTGAGGCTCCACAACAGATTTTAACAATTTCTTAGGAAACTAAACACATCCTTACTATATAAACCAATAATCAGATTCCTTGGGTTTACCAACTGAGTTAAAAGTTTTTGTCCACATAAAAATATGTATATACACACAGATATTAATGACATTATGTATTATTGTCAAAGTTTGGACAGCAAAACTAAGCTGTCCTTCAGTAAGTGAATGAATAAACAAATTGTGGTACATTCTGATAATGGAGTATTAATCAGTGATAAAGAAATGAGTCATAAAGCCAGAAAATACATGATACAATCTTTAATTTACACTACTGGGTGAGTGAAACAAATCCTAGAAGGTTCTATGCTTATGATTTCAACCATTAGACATTATGAAAAAGAGAAATTTAGGGACACAATAAAAGAATCAGTGGTTGCCAGGATTTGGGGAAGGAGAGACAAATAAACAAAGCTCAGATTATTTTTAAGGCACTGAAACTACTTTATATAATGCAGTAATGGCTAATACAAGTCATTAAATATTTTCTAAAACCCACAAAATGTACAAGACTAAACCATAACATAAACTATAGACTTGATGATAATAATGTGTTAACTTTTTTTAATCCCTTGCAACAAACGTACGCTCTCTTGAGGGGCATTGATGGTGTGGGAGGCTGTATACGTGTAAGAGCAGGGGATATATGAGAACCTCTTTATCTTCTGCTTTGTTTTGTTTCAAACTTTTAACTGCTATAAAAATGAATGTTATTACAAAGTATATACATGTTTATCTGCACAGGTGCGGATAAATACATCAAAGAAAGTGGATTAAAACTTTAAAAATATATGTAGTAGGACTAAAAAAAATGTATGTGTAAGGGTGCTTGAAATTTCCACTCAAGCTTGGATCATAATGGTAAGAATCAATTTCCCTCAGCACTAACAGTGGCAATGAAATGGCGTAATCAGTTTATGTGCGTTTCTTTATCTAACCCTCATAGCAAAATTATAAAGGAAATGCTATTGTGCTCTTCGTTTAGGATATGACTTGAGGCTTATATGGCAAACGCCTTTCTCAAGGTCAAAGAACAAGTGTGAGCTCTAAAGGAAACCAGAGTCCAGCCAAGTCTTGTCAGTCTGTACACCCTGGGGGCTAACTAATATGGACTGACTTGGTGACACACCAAAGCAACGGGAACTGTACTTCAGGTTGCAGAAGTCAGATTGACTTCTAGAATATAATAGCTTTATTCTTCACGTATTTTTATTTAACATTTGATAAAAATTGCTAGCTTCCATCCAATATAAACAGATGGAAAATCTTTCTATCAGAACTATATACATATGTAATTTATATTCAAGTTATAAGCAGTCTGGCTAATTAAGAAGACATGAAGGAAAAATGATTTTTCATACGGTCAGTCTTGGAGCTAAGCAATTATAATGCTATCTTTTGAATACTACTGGTTAGATTTCTTGTCTAATTGATTTATGAATCTTTCCAAAAATGCCTAAAGACATAGACTGAAATTCTCACAAGGTTCGGTCTGTCTGTCTCTCTCTTTCTCTCTCTCTCTTAGTGTAAATAACAATTTTTAAAACCACAAAACTCATTGCAGGCTGAAGGAATAATTACTTGTGCTCTTGCTGGGTGCTGTACAAAGCTATGCAATTTTTGTTGATCTTCCACTGGCTCATCTAGAGCAATTGAAGTTTATTGGCAAGATTTATGACACAGTGTTGCAGGCTCTAATAAATGACTGAGAAGCTGGGGAAACGCACTGAAGTTAAAGTTATTACTTGGACCTCATAGGGTAATTAGCGATACAAACTAAAGTGTTAAGTCAGCAGTAAAAAGCACAAATTATCAATTAAAGCCTTAGTCTACATTTGGGAAAGAAATGGCAAGCGAAAGGAAAGATTTTCAATGAAAAGAACTCATAGGTTCAAATATGACAGCCAAATATTAGCATCCAAGAGGATGTCCCAAACTAATGGTGGGTTTCAGCTGGGTGCAGTTACTAGGAGCAAAGTACTTGCAGTGGTGTCCTCAGAGTAAGTCACTAAAACTACTCTGCATATCTGAAGAGGACCCTGGATCATGGACAGACATGTGGTTCAACAAATCAAGGAACACCTCTGCATGCTCCATGTATCGCCTCTTCTAAAGAACAGGAAAATCCTTTTGCAACCCAACCTTTTGACACAGGCTTTTCGAAATAAATTCAGACAAATCCAGTGAATTAAATTTTTTAAAATTCACAATATGAATGAGGCATCATCCATTTTGCACATGTAGAAATGTAGCTAATGCCATTGGTACAGGCAGTTTTTATCTTAAGCATTTCCGACTTGGAATATGTGAAAATCTCTGAACATTTCTGGTATGCAATGGGTAGGAGAAGTGATGGGATTTCAACAGGAGATAATGTCTTTTATGATTTTAACTTAGTCACAAAAATAATAGAAAATTGTCTATCTGCACGTATGTTTAATATTCGCATACATGGAAAAGTCTTGAGAGAAAAGGGAGAAGAACACATTTCCAGAGTGTTTGGTGATGGTTATTTTTATCAGAACCTGTTTATACATGAAAGTAAAAAATCTAAGTAGGCCTACACTAAACTATTTTCAGCATATATCTTGCCACTTCTATGTTGAAAATTGAGAACCATGAAATAATAAACACCCATTAGATTTATACAGTTCCTTTCAGTCAGCACAATCCACAAGGTGTCATGCCAAATAACATCAACTTTTGAAATACAAAACTATTCGGGTTCCCATGAAAACTCTTTAGCCCGGGGATAAGGAGAATGGGTAATAAGGAGAGAGGGAAGAGACTCTTTGTAACTTGCTGCCAGATTCATAACATAAACACAGGCATAAATATGCAGCAGCAAAACAAACATTTGTGGACAGCATATATTTGAGCCCAAAGAATAAAAGGCAATATTTGAAAATATATTTTTAATAAAGCCTGTAATATATATCAGATAAATACCAAAGTAAAGATGGATTGTAAAAGCAGATATTAAATGACTACATCTTCTTTCAAAAATCATTTATTGCTATGTGCCTAAATAAAAGTCTTTTTTAGATAATATTTTAAGCAATAGGCTTGTGTATATGTCTATCTTCCCACAGCCACCGGAAAAGTTTCAGTGAGTACTTCCCACAGACTCAGTGAGCCAAACCATAAAGCCTAAGGCTGTCAGAAAAAAA
>RJWM01045640.1:0-12704 GCA_004363535.1 Dasyprocta punctata | reverse complement strand
ATATTAACTCTTATCCTTAGGATTCTATAGAAGATTAGAAAGATAAATATCTGAGTAGATCTGTTCACTGTATTATTCTCATTTGAAGGCCATTTAGTACCAGAAAGGTATTATTTTCAATATATTTGTTTTAAAGGATATGTTACTACATCTCTATTACTCTGTACATATTTTTCAAATTAATATAAGAAATGAGAAGGATAAAAGGAGGAGTAAGGATAAGTTTTCAAGAAGAAACCAAGTATGTAAAAGTAGGTTCTTGGAAATAGAACTTATGTTTCAATTAAGTCACACTTTAACTAATTTTTCTTTTTCATTCAGGCTTCTACCTATGAATGATGACAATGGACATGGACAATAAGTCTACTGTGTCTGAATTTGTTTTGCTGGGGCTCTGTAATTCCTGGGAACTACAGATGTTTTTCTTTATGGTGTTTTCATTGTTTTATGTGGCAACAATGGTGGGTAATAGCCTCATAATCATCACTGTTGTAGCTGATTCTCACCTACGCTGTCCTATGTACTTCCTGCTTTCCAACCTCTCCATCATTGATATGTCCCTTGCTTCCTTTGCTACTCCCAAAATGATTACAGACTACCTAACTGGTCACAAAACCATCTCTTTCAATGGCTGCATCACTCAGATGTTCTTTCTACACCTTTTCACTGGTACTGAGATTATTTTGCTAATGGCTATGTCCTTCGATAGATATATTGCAATTTGTAAGCCCCTTCGCTACACTTCAATCATTAGTCCCCAGGTGTGTGTTGCCCTTGTGGTGGCTTCCTGGATTGTGGGAATCATGCATTCAATGAGCCAGGTCATATTTGCCCTCACATTGCCTTTCTGTGGTCCAAATAAGGTAGACAGCTTTTTCTGTGACCTTCCTGTGGTGTTCCAGCTGGCTTGTGTGGATACTTACGTTCTGGGACTCTTTATGATCTCGACAAGTGGTATAATTGCTTTATCTTGCTTTATTCTTTTATTTAACTCATATGTTATTGTCCTTGTTACTATCAAGTATCATTCATCTGGAGGATCATCTAAGGCATTCTCTACATGTACAGCTCATTTCATTGTTGTCTTCATGTTCTTTGGGCCATGCATCTTCATCTATATGTGGCCACAAAGCAGCTTTGTAATAGAAAAGATTCTGTCTGTGTTTTACACTATCTTTACTCCTATTCTGAATCCAATAATTTACACTTTGAGAAATCAAGAGGTGAAGGCAACCATGAAGAGACTGAAGAATAAGCTTCTAAATTCCAACAAGGCAAGTCCTCTTCATTATTTTTCATTTCCTAGACAGTAAGTATCACAGTTTTTGTGACTCCTGACATTGGTCACGATAATAAAGTTTTAATATAACAATTAAATTTATAGGAAACTTTTACTTAAATTTTGAAGTGTTGTATTGCTTTACATTTTTGTTTAAAAAATTTTTTAAGTGATTGAATAAAACTAAATTTATGTTTAGTAACACACTGTCAATGTTATGAGTACAATTTTGTATATAAATAGATTTGGTTACTGATTTGAATGTTATTTTTCAGATATACAAAGTATCACTACCACCTGGTGATAGTTATTCAAACTGAAAGCATTAAAAGTCATGAAGCTGCTGTAATTCTGGTTACTTTGCTTTGCAAAGTATCTTTATAAAATGATGACTAAAACTTACCATTCACTCCATGGCATTTATAAAATATTGTTAAATATATTATTCAGCTTGTACCCACAAAAGGAAAGATAAGTTGCAACCATAGTATTTAACATGTTGAATTGCTGCTCTTTACTAGAATAATTGAGTAATGAGGGAAGCCAATAATTATAACACATTAAGTATCATTTATGAGAAATAAGTTGAGAATAAGAAAGTCCTAAGTAAATTTTAGTTTGCATTATAAAATAAATGCATTTTTATCAGTACGTGATTTTCATTAATGCATTAAACAATTAAAGAAGTAAATTCAGTTTAAATGCATAGAATATTATGCTTAAAATGCAGTTTTGAAATTGTTGAATAAAATTGCTCACAGGATTCACACAAGATAAAACATATTCATACAAGCAAAGTAACAACACATTTCCATTTGAAACAGGGATACGAATGGATACACTTAAGTTGTATTTCTGAACTTTCTCTTGACTGAAGTTATATGTGAAAATATGCTAAGATTCAAAGACCTAATTTATGTCATATTCTTTAGCTGGTGTTTAGTAATATCCTAAATAACTCTTTCATGAAATATCTTCATTCATTTAGGAAGTACTTTCAATACTGAAGTGTTTTTTGTAATATAAAAATGATGTCATTTGAAAGGCATTCCACCAAGTATCGGTGCTTATGTGGAGAATTCTAAAATTCAAGAACATTTGCCAAAACACCTCAAAATTGTACCTGATCAGCATACAACTCCATAAGGCAAGTCACTAATGAACCTGAGACTGCTAATGTCTGGAAGGCTTCCATATACAAAGAGAACTACCTATCACCTCCGGCGAGGTCAGCATGACAGCATTCAAGATGAGAATTTTTGTGCATACTCTAGGAACTTAACAATCTTAAATATGAACTATGGTGGGTGGTTTTATCACTATGTCTCCTTGACAAGTGATTGACTGTCCTTTACTCAGGGTAAACCCTGTGACATGGCCTTAGACAGCTGAAATTGTGCCATTTACCATGAGAGCACCCAAAGGCAGAAATGATATCTTCCAAAGCATTCTAGAAATCAGCCACCATAAATACACTAGGTCAGAGATAGTTTTAAATGGTCTGTACTATTTCCATTAACACAATTAAGGGAATGTAGAGTGGTGGAGGATACATAAGAATATTATGTTAACGAGCAATTTCATCTTCCTTTATGTATTTGGGGAACAATAACAGTTGGCAATACTAAATAAATGAGTCTTTTAAAGTTATAAAAAGTCAATTTTAAAAAGTCTTGTAAAATTAAGTAGAATTACTGAATTTAGGGGGAAAATCTTTTAAATCAGACAGAGATGAAAGATAAAATATAAATGGAAACATGGAGAAACCACATATATATACCGATAGTAAGAATTGTACATTATGTTTATTGCTTAAAATATTTGAGACTTTTAAAATGTTAAATAATTTGAAAATAGTGGACTTACCAACAAGCTAATGAAATTTCAATTTTACATCTTTTTCTTTGCATAGTCTTCCTCTCAGGTCTTAGAATGAGACTAACAGTATTTTATCAATGATTTTGACTATTTTCTTGAAGAAGTTCCCTAAGGTTTATAAGCTTTAGTCTCTACATAGCCTTGACCAACTTGAGGGAATAAAATTCATAGACTGTGGTATCTTTTCATGAATGCTTAATGAAATTTCTACTCTTAGTGGTATAAACCTGAGCAGGATATGTAAAATCTATAAGTCTTAGTCACTACATCTGTAACAGGATCTAATGGTGCCAACACCATACAGCTGTTTTACAAATAAGGTAAATCATATAAACATATTTGTGTTCAGTGAGTGTTAGCTTATATTGTTCTGGGTGATGAACTCTAGACATCTTTGTTTAAGGAACATGATATTGTCATGAACAACAGTGGACTTGTTTAACTCACGAGGTGAAAATTTTTTGTATGAGATGTTAATATTAGTGCCTGCATATGAATGAGTAAAATTAATGTGTATCTGAGCTAATTTGGAAAATTAAAAGTGACTTGAATTGGAAAATTGCCTTGGTTTTTGAATCAGTTCTAACTTCTAAAAACTGTCTGGACAAGTACATGGCTTTAGTAATTATGAATATATATAGTAATTAGATATATACTGATATACAACTATATATCATTTTATATATAGTAATCATGAATATGTATATATATTCACACACACATTCAGGTATGTATTGTAAGGCAAAGTAATTTATTCTCAATCACTTTATGTCTTTTTATTTTAATATGCAAGTGTCCTACCACCATTTCTTCTATTTTCATACAATTTACCTTTTGGAAAAATCAGAGGTATTTTCCCCATGGGACCTCATACAATTTGAAATATTCTGATTCCATGGTTATAGTATGGTTCGGCAGATACCTTCATCTTCAGTATTTTCTATAATTGCAAATGCAGGTACTTGATCACAATAAGTTGGAAATCTTTTATAAGACAAACTACAGACAGTGTTGCACTCTTTTGTCTGAAAGACTTTGATATCATCTCTTCTTTTGAAATCATAATGGCTACCATTTACAGTTGAGATTTTTAGTTATTTTTGTTGTCTGAAGTCTTCTTGAAAACCATATTCTCTGAATTATGCATGTGGATAAGTTTCTTTAGTTCTTCATACTGAAACTTCAATTTGCTGTAAGTTCCTTGACTATCATTTTATTTCCTTGAGTATCTTAAATTTAAATTATTCATCAACCTTTGTACTTTTATGTATGTTAGCACATTACAACCTGAAAAGTTTAGGACTGGGCTTTAATTTTTGAAAGAGTTCATTACTATCCTCTCCTGGTGTAATTATGTAAATATGAATTCCTTTCCAAAATGTTGGGTATTGAGGGCATGGCCACCAATGCAGCATAATACAGAGGTGGGACCTAGAGAGGTGACTGGATCATGAGAGTACTAACAATGATCTATAACCTCTGAAACTGGGAGTCAAAACAAGCTGTCCCTTCTTTAAGTTGGTTTTCTCAGGTATTTGGTCACACCAATGGAAAGTAGACCTGATACTTAAATTAGTAGTTTCTCTAAAGTAATTAAATAGGATTGCAACACATTCAATAGATTTTTGAGAACTTTACATTTTCTGAAAGTCCTTTCAAATACTGAAATCTACTTAAATTGTCCTTTAAGACTGACATATAACTGAACTTAAGTGTATCAATTCAACTTTTCTGACTCTTTAAAAGAAGGGTACAGATCTTGCAGCTACATTGTTTCTTTATCAAATGAATTAGAATCTTTATTTGCATTCGTTTTACATCTGTTCTCTTCATCTTTCATTTCACAAAGGCTTCACAAGTGCAGGAAAGAATTAGTAACTTAGTGAGACCCTGTCTCAAAACAAAAATGGAAGATCACAGAAATGGGGAGAGAGACAGAGAGAGACAGAGACAGAGACAGACAAAGACAAAATCTATACTGAGAGATACAGAATGCCACTCTCACATAAAGAAGTGACCTGGTGAGTGTTGGGTACTGAGCATCTGCGGTGAGGAAGGGTACAGAGCTCTGGGACTTGGGAGAGGGGGTCAAGAAGAGGGAAGGAACGAGGGAAGAAATTCAAGGAAGACAGGAAAGAAGGAAGGAAGGAAGGAAGGAAGGAAGGAAGGAAGGAAGGAAGGAAGGAAAGGACAGAAGGACAGAAGGAAAAAGAGGGAGGGAGAGGGAGGTCTCCGTTTTGGTCCAGCGATCCTGCTCTAAGTGGGGCTGGAAGGAGGAGCCTGGTATTTCTAGGGGTGGGAGGTCCCGGATTCCCCTGGTGGTTACCCAGTTCTTCAGCCACTCTCTTGGGTGGATGTGCTGCTGCTAGCCCTGAGGAGGCTGCGGACGCGGAAGACTGTTGTCCAGAGTGTTAATTCTGCTCCTCTCCTTGGCTGGGAAACTATCCTCATAAATATCAATCCCAGGGTGCTGTGCAGGTTTTTCAGTATTTGAAAGAATGAAGCAGTACCAGATAACTGGTGTCGTGGAAACAACACAAAATCTCAGTAAGATCATCCTCCTAATGGTCCAGGACTGCTGAGGGGAAAAAAAAAAAGGTACAACTTTAGATGAAAGAAATTCTTGTCAGTTTTATATTCAGACTCATCTCTTCTATACATATTACGGGACCCCAGAAGCTGTGACTGCCCAGATATCCAGTCATGCACCTGCAACTGATGCAGTTCACCAGACCACAGACTTCAGGATCTGAAGTTTCAGAACAACAGTTTGGTGGTGAAACACATAAGAATCAATACAACTTCTGAACCCAAGTATTGGCATGGAGAAGTGTCTGGGGCTGAATTCTGAGCAGAATCATGATGACTCCTGTTTGGCCTGTCTTCACACATTGAGATTCTGATGTTGGTGTTCTTGGTCTGGTTTGGGTAGAACACCTTCAGGAAGCTCAAGAGGAATTTGTATTCAGATGGCAGGAAGAGGTCCTCCAAAACTGGAATCACACATGGGTGTCGTGTACTTCTCAGTCTCTCACGGAACTTTTGCACATGAAGTTGGACATTGGATCTCCACATGATTCTGAAACAGAGTACACAGCAGGAGTACACAGCTGGAACAGAGTACATACAAGGTGTTCTTTTGGGACAAAAAGAAAATGGCAATTGCATCATTCATGTAAGAGCAACACCTGTGGACAAACTTAACAATAAATTCTCACTTTATAGTATTGTAAATATAAGCCAAGTTCTTGAGCAGAAGAGAAACAACTGTTTTGTCTAATTTTGCCAGCCCATCTGTGGAAATTGAATGGTGAAACAGGGTGAACAGTGCAACTGTGGCTGCAGTGACCAGTGTAAGGATGAGTGTTGCTTTGACAAACACCAGGCAGTGGGGAAGAATTGCAAACTGAAGCCCGGAAAACAATGCAGTCTGAGGCAAGGTCCCTGTTGTGTGGCCCAGTGTACATCCAATTCAGCCTGAGAGGTGTCTGGACAATTTTGACAGTGTGAGAGAAGGGATATGTCATAGCATCACTACTCTCTGCCAGGGTTCTGATCCTAAATCAAACTTCACAGAGTGTAATAGGCATAAACAAGTGTGCATTAATGGGCAATGTGTAAGCTCCATCTGTGAGAAGCACAACTTGGAGGAGTGTACCTGCACCAGTTCTGATGGCAAAGATGATAAGGAATTATGTCATGTCTGCCAAATGACAAAAATGAAGTCTTCAATCTCTGACACTGCACAGTGGAGCAAGCATTTCAGTGGTCACACCATCACCTGCAACCCAGGTCTCCTTGAAATGATTTCAGGAGCTACTGTGATGTTTTATGCAGTGTAGATTAGTAAACAGTGATGCTCCTCTAGCTAGGCTTAAAAATGCAGTTTTTAGTTCACAGCTCTATGGAAACATTGCTGAGTGGACTATGGCCCATTGGTAGGGAGTGTTACTCATGGGAATGCCCTGATCATGCTGATGGCCAGGTTCATTACGGTGTGCAGTGTTCACACTTCCAGCAGTAATTCAAAGTTGCCTCTGCTTAAATTATTTTCAGGTACTTTAAAGAGATCTCCACAGTCAGTTCAGCAACCCTAGCACTAGAATCCCTGGGAGAGCTACCAGATGGGGCACATGAGACACTAATTGCAGCTTTGCCTTGGTTCTTCCTTGTGCCTACAATAGAAAATCTTCACTGAAAAGAGAAACTTGTTCAATCATCATCTCCAAACAAAACTCTCACAAATAGTAGTTGAGGGCAAAAATAGCAAAAGATAGTGTCCTCAGACCAGGTGGAATGACTTAAATCTTAAAACATGAAAGTTCCAGTTTGGAGGTGGGGTACAAAAGGAACTCAATTTTCTTGTGGATAGATATTTTTGATCCATTATCACAAAGTGTTAAAATAATATTATGTGCCCTGTGCTCTCTATACATTTTCTTGTTTTGTAGTCAAACTTGGCTTGGGATAAATTTTTTGTTGAAATACATATATTTTGTCAACTGCCAGTGAAGGCATGGAAACTCAACCATCTCAGCACTGGAGATACCACTTGTCAGTGTAAATACCTTGTTACATGCAGACATGTATTTCTCATGTGCACTGTATTTCTGTGTGCAGTGGTAAACAGAAATTGCAATGTAGATGTTTGTTTGTATTGTAAAAATACATTAATGAAAAATAATTATTTAACTGACATACTCTGGATAACAGAGGATGGTGGTATTCATTGGCCAGGACTTTATACTGCTTTACATAGGCAGTTTTCAGATGAGTATCAATGTACCTTCTTCTAACCACAGAGTTGTTCATTGCTTATCCAGTGACTGCTGAGAGCAGGAGGAGCCCAGCTAACAATGGGATCACATGCCACTCAGACGGTGGCGCAGTAGCACTCCCCTTCTGAGGGATTTGTTCTACTAGTAAAGCTGCAGATAGGCAACTGGCATTTTTTCTCTCTTAAATATTTTAACTACAATAACAGTGAAACAGCACAGTGGTCCATTCCAAGTTTATTTTTAAATGGATATAAATAATTGACACTTTTAAAGAAAAAGAAAACAAAATACTAAGAGCCTTATTGCTATGCAGGAAATGGAGGAGGGCATTACAAGACAATTTAAGTTTTTGTTTTCAACTATATTACTTAAATTGGATGTAAATTGCTATGATTTTCCTGGCTTCATGTAGGAGGCAAATTTAGGGAAAAATGAAATTATTTCTGTGTTTTGAATGTTTTTTTTTTCTCTTATCTTAAGAGTTTAAGGTTTGCACAATCATTCTTATAATGTGATGCAACTCACCAAGGTCAAAAATGATCAAAAAAGAATGTGCAGTATATGGTGATTTTTTCAAAATACAGCTTTTGGAACATGATTTAGAAACAAATTTTGTACACGAATCCCTGGACTATAAATAATTCTCAACAAACAGAAATGTGTCAATTTGCTTTTAATCATTTAAATACCTTTGTTTCTGGACTGTGTAAGGTTTGAAAGTGGGTTTGCCTTTCTAAAATGCTGACTTTTATGTGCAAGAGTTCTTAGTAACTTCTCGAGTGTCGCACACTTTGAAACACATAAACATGTTGCTTATAATGTTACACTATGGTAGGGTTTTGGCAGGTGTACACTGCCTTATTTTATTGGAAGTCTGGGTTAAATGTTCTCTCAGAAGAGATACATTCACTCTTTCCACTGAAAATCAAGATGTAGTAAAAATGAAAACATAAGGCAAATGTGATCTAATACTACTAATACTACTGTCAGTCCACTGTGTGCTACATAGCATCTTTTTTGTTTGCTTTGGAAATTTTTACTAGAAAGCATAAAAAAAATTTGTACAAAGATGTAAGGTTTTTGAAACTTGAAATGCATCAGACTTGAAATTAAAAAAAATCCCTCCTCATTTTATTATGTTTTTTATTTTAAAAAGCAAAACAGAACAAAAGGATAGAAATGATACAGAATTTCAAAAAATAGTAGGAATTTAACTCTAGTTAATATATTGCATCATATTGTAATTTTAGAAGTAGTTGTTCAGGTTACAAGATTTAGACATAAAAGATTATCAAACAATGAAAGCACAAACTGTTCTTTTTGATGAACTAACAGAGATTAGTAGTATAGTTATCTATCTCATATATATATATATATATATACATATATGTATTTGCAAATGTATATGTATACTTATATACATATAATCTTTTCCTTTCTTCCTTTTCTCCTTTTCCTGATCCTAGGAAAAGACAAGTAACATACTGGGAAGTAATCCAAGTAAATAAGATTAAGGCTAGCCTTTGTTTTTCTGTTTCATCTAAAACTCGTTAGTAAAGTACACATTCAAAAAGAAAGGAAAAAAAAATTACACAAACCCTGGCATTCTCCTGAATTAGATCCTTGCTTCTTTGTCTGTATTTGAGGATGGCTATCTCCTGATAATTAGAACAGGAAATTTGTTCACACCACAGGATTTGCCTGTTGGGCTAACAACTTATACTCATTTGCAGTAAAAATGTTTTATAAGGAAAGTGACTCAAATAATGAATTTGATTAATGTTGTAACCTAATTGATTTTCAATCTCAAAAATAACTTCTTTTAATCCAGTTAAAATGGGCAGGCTGGAGACACAGCTCAGCGGCACAAGTGCCTGCCTGGCAAGTGCAAGGCCATGAGTTCAATCCCCAGTACCAAATAAATAAATAAAAATAAAGAAATAAAAATAAAATGGTCAAAAGACATGAACAATATACTAATAGCAGGTGTAGCAATACTAAAAATCTCTAATCATCAAGCAAGTGGAAATAATAATAATAATAATAACATATCACTTCTATCTATTAGAACAGCTATTATACAAAGGACCACAAATAAATATTGCTGAAGTTATAGAAAAAAGGCAATGTGCATGCTTCTTTGGAAACAATATATACTAGTAAACTTAAGAATTAAGCAGTTCATCAAAGAATTAAAAATAGAATTATCATACAATACAACAACTCCACTAACAGGTATATACTCAAAAGAATTAAAATCAACATATTGATGAGTAAGTAGATGCATCTCTGTGTTCATAGTTTCATTATTCACATCACCTAAATGATGGAATAAAAATAAAAATAAGCGTCCATCAAAAGAAGAATGGAAGAAGAAAATTATATACATACATACATACATACATATATATACATACATATATGGATTATATATACATACATGGATATATACATGAATAATTATATACACACTTGAATATATGTTTTCATACACATATATATGAATACTGGTAGTGAACTTTTACCAAAAGGAATTCATGTGATTTACAACACAGAACATCTGGAGCATAGTATATTAAGTGAAAGAGGATGTACAGAAAGTGCAGAAAAAAGCACAACAGGGTCTTACATTTGTGGAATATAAAATTCAAACTGAGAAACAGAACAAAACTGTGGTAATCAGAGAATAGGATGGTGATGGGGGTGGAGGAGACAGATTGTCAAAGAACACAAAATTTCAGTTGGGAAGAATAAATTCAAGAGATCTCCCACAAATCATGGTGACTACCAATATAATGTTAATAGTAATATATTTTTATTTACAATATATTTGAAATTTTCTAATACTACATTTTACATGTTCTTACCATAAAACATCTATAAGTATGTAAGGTAATGTATACAATAAATAACTTGATTCAAACAATTCATAATGTGTGCATAAATCAAAAAAAGTGATAGTGTAAATATATATAATTCTTACTTATCATTTTAAAATTCTGAAAATGAAAACAAACACATTTGTGTGGTTAATAATGGAGTTAAAATATGGCTGCCTGAAGATGGAGAGAGAGAGAGAAAAAAAATGGAGAGAGAGAGAGAGAGAAAGAGGGAGAAATCAAAATTAAAGAGGATCTATACATTTAATCATTGGAGATTAGAAAATGGTTATAAATTCATATGCTAAGGGGGTAAAACAACAAAATAATGTTACATAAAAACAGAAGGTTACAGATTCATCCGTATGAATTTTTAATTTCTTAATAAAGTGTAATTGAAAAGCATCAAGAAGAAGAAAATGAAGTTGCCTAAAGTCATGAAATATATTGAAGAAAGCCTATCCTTTTAAAACTCACAAGACATATTCAAATCCATTTATAATTTCCTGTAAACTATTGAAGGACATAATTACAGAATATAGAAATGCTTTTTCTGAACATTCTTACTATTTTTTGCTATTTGTCTCACCACCAAATATGAAAGTTAATATAATTTAAGCATCCTGCATATCAATTTCATTTGTGAGCCTTTTTTAAAAAAATGCTAACTAAAACCTAGTATATCAAAACCCAGTTATGATGTTCTCATATAATACATTATAGTTAAGTGAAGTTTATCTAAGAATGCAAATATTTTTGCAATGTATCAATAATCACTATTTAATGCAGATATATACTAATAAATTTTAAAAAGAAAACTGATAAACTTTTCAAAGATTTTTTTTATTTATTCAGATATAAATCAACAATAAAAAGTAAAACAGGCCAAAAAATAAATGTAAAGAGGAATTTATTTTTGATTACCATTGCATAGGATCAGGTGATCTTGCACTTTTCCACATAGGTTAGGACTATCACTAAAGATTCACTCAGTTCTTTCTATTCAGGAACCTCTATATGTAGACATACTCTACATTTGTCAGGGACAGTGAGTAGAACTAATAGTAGTTAAGACTCAGGGAAGAACTCTGAAACATGAAAAAGCTGAAGGTGGTTTGGTATTCTGGACAGAAGCCATTTTCCTTACTCAACAAGTCAGCCAAAATCTAATGACAAGGAATTGTTATGGGACACATTTGTTTTCCCATGGTCCCTGTTCTGTCCCTAGTCCTAGATTAAATGGGGAAATAAAATGGGGTAAAAAGTACAACATGAAAGTGTAAGAGTAGGTTTGCCTAAGTCAATATTTAACATAGCTGTGATGTCCTGGTCTAAAGACATGTACGCAGTTGATACAGCTTTCTTAAAGAACCATGTAATCTGACAGAAGTTAAATTTATTACAACTTTCTCAAAATCTGTTGATAATTGAATCAGGTGCATTTATGTCAGTGATTTGTTTAAAGACTTTTCTTCAGAAAATGATATTAAGACTTTTAAGCAGAGAAAAATCTTTGCTAGTAATATTTGAATTTTAAATTTTGTTCAAATTCACTTGACTCATTCTCAAAAAATTTACTTTTGTGTTAGTCTGGAGTATAAGATTTCAACTTTAGTGTGATAGGAAATTGTCTAGGGCTAAGTTTCTATAATGTTTGAGCTTTTGAATTTTTTGTTTGTTTCTAAGGTTTTTCTTCTAAAATTCTTAGCAGAGGAGACTGAGTAGAGGAGACTCAACAAAGTAGCATGCTAAAGTCATTTTATTTTATCACAGTTTATCACAGTCCAGCTTAGCACCAGGGCAAGAAATGCATTAGGTAGATGGATCCAGGGTTTCTGGAATTGGTTTTCCCACAATCCCCACTCATACCACATTTAATTGTAATTCCTT
>RJWM01045639.1:0-12708 GCA_004363535.1 Dasyprocta punctata | reverse complement strand
GCAGCTGGTAGGACAGCCAGGCGTTCTGGCCCGCGTCCGCGTCCACCGCCACCACCTTGCTGAGCAGGTATCCGGGCTCGGCGGCGCGGGGCAGCAGCTCGGTGCAGGGCGCAGACGCGTTCTGCAGCGGGTAGAGCACGAAGGGCGCGTTGTCATTGGCGTCCAGCACGCGCACGCGCACCAGCGCCTCGCTGCTGAGTGCGGGCGAGCCTCGGTCTGTGGCGCCCACGCGAAACTCGAAGGCGTGCAGGGCCTCGTAGTCCAGCGCCCGCAGCGCGAACAGCTGGCCGGTGTCTGCGTTGATGGACACCAGCGAGTCGAGGTCGGGGAGCGGTTGTCGGGGCGGCAGCAGGGAGTAGGTGACCTGGGCGTTGGTGCCTGAGTCAGTGTCTGTGGCGCTGATGCTTCCTATGTGCAGGGCGGGGCTGTTGTTCTCGGGGACCAAGAGAGTGTAGGAGGTTTGAGTGAAGGTCGGGGCGTTGTCGTTGACGTCGGAGACCAGCACTATTACGTTGTGCTGGGTTTTGAGCCTGGGGGTTCCCAAGTCGGTGACAGTGATGGTGATGTTGTACTCAGCCCTGGTCTCTCTGTCCAGTGGGCTCTCTGTTACTAAGGTGTAAAAATTCTTCAAAGTGGGTTTTAAAAGGAAAGGGAGATTGTTCTGAATGGAGCATATCATCTTTCCATTGTCCCCAGAATCTGAATCAGAAACACTGAAAACAGCAACTACTGTCTCTGGGGAGTTTTCTGGGATAGATCTGTTGAACTTTAACATGGTCAATTCAGGCGCATTGTCATTCACATCCAACACCTCTATTGCTACAGTGCATTTTCCTGAAAATCCTCCACCATCTGTAGCTGCAATTTCTACGGTATAATGTCTAGTTACCTCAAAATCCAATGCTCTTTTCAGATAAATTTCTCCTGTTCTTTCGTCTATTACAAATGCTTCTGTAACGCCTTGGAATAGAGTGTAGATAACACTCCCATATGTTCCTGCATCTAAATCTCGGGCAGAGACAGTGACAACAACGGAATTCAGGGCGCTGTTCTCAGGAACCTGTGCCTCATAGAGCGACTGTGAAAATTCAGGGGCGTTATCATTGATGTCCACGACGTCAATGCGTACTGTGGTGGTCCCGGACCTGGGCGGATCCCCGCCATCTACAGCAGTGAGGATTAAACTAAGCTCGGGCTGGTCCTCCCGGTCCAGCGCTTTATCCAGCACCAGCTCTGGGTATCTTCTGCCATCCCCGCGGTTGTGAGTGACCACATGAAAATGGGAGTTGGGGCTGATTGTGTAGTTCTGAACAGTGTTGCTCCCTATGTCAAAGTCCTGGGCTATTTTCAAAGGAAACACAGTCCCTGGCTGGACGCTCTCTGGGATTTTAAGGAGCATTTCCCTCTCTAAGAACTCCGGAGAATGGTCATTTATGTCTGTGAGTTGCAGCTCGCCTTGAAAAAACTGCACCGGGTTTTCCAGTAAGAGTTGGAAATGCACCACACAGGGTTCTGTCGCCCCGCACAGCCCCTCCCGGTCTAGCCTTTCCCATAGAAGCAAACTGCCGGTCTTTACATCGAGCTGCAAGAGCTGTCTGTTTCCTTTGTAATGGATTCGCGCGCCTCGAGTGGCCAGTTCCCCCACCCTGAGCCCCAGATCTTCTGCCAGGTTGGCCACCAGGTAGCCACTCTCTGTCTCTTCTGGAATAGAATACCTAATTGCCTCAGAGCCAGCCTCCCACAAAAACAACAGCATAACAAGGAAAATGACTTGCCTTTTGTGCAGCGTTCTTGCTAGGGCAGCCTGCATTGTTCAGACCCCGTCCAGCAGGTGCAGTTTCTTCACCTCCGAGTACAGTCCACCCAGATGATTTGTTAAACGATGGTGAATTAAATCTGACCGACTGACTTGCATTTAGAACGGTGCCTTCTCTGAAGATCCCTTCCCTAGAAGCTATCTAAAATGCTTCCTTCTTGTAGGGAACATTCAGAGTTCTGATTCCCAGAACAATGGCCTCCCGGATTTCAGCAGTCATTCTTCATACGCTTATCCTGCAGCGCCACCACGTGTCCATACGAACCATCGCATAGCATTTACCGTATCATATCATTCCAAATTCTAACCGTGATATCAATCTCCTATTAATTTATAGAAGCACCGTCAATTTTTCTCCAATTCCTAGTAATTGTAAGTTCTAAATAAACTTTCCCCGAGTTAATGTTTAGTTAAATAATGCTTTAAAGATGAACTAAAAAATCTGAGCAACTATTTCGAAAACAATATGCAATATAGTGACCATTGTTAATTCCTTATCATGTTGTTTTGAAATCCTTTATCGTTGTTATTGCTCCATTTTGTTTTTACTGTTTTGTTTTCTTTTAATGTTTTTAAAATAAAAAATTCAAAATAAAAAAAATAAATTAAAGAATATGTTAGTCTCCATATCTTTTGAGTACATGAATATTGTTTATTTGTGGTCTGATAATTTGACTCTGCTCAAGCAATAACCGGTAAGAATACATACATATTTTAAAATATTTAGAGAACTATGTTTATTTAAAAGTATAGCAGTCATCCTGAAGAAGGCAGTAATAATAATTGTATACATAGTTGAATTTTTACAAAGCTAATACAACCAGCTATACAACATCTAGATTAAAAATAAAATGGCACCAAAACTCAAGAAGATCCATGTATCATTATTTGATTACTATCCACCCCTCAAAAGATAAGGACAATACTGAATTCTGTTGTCATAGTTTTTTCCTCATTTTCCTTGGCTTGAACCTTTATATAAGTGGAATTAGACAGAGTAGTCTTGTCTACTCTATATAGGCAGCTTCTTTAATTCAATGTTATGTTTGTAAAATTAATCTGTGAATGGTGTTCTAATTAGTTTTAGTCTCAGTGCTCTGTATTAGTCATATAGTAGTATAATATAATTCATTTATACATTCTTCAGTTGATGAGCATTAATTTTTTTCTAGTTTTGAGCTTTTTTGATTAGTAGTACTGCATGGAACTTTGTATATGTGTCTTTTGATGAATTTATTTTGAATAGAAGTTGGATTGCTGTACATTAAGGTATACACATATCTTTATCTTTAGCAAATACTGTGAAAGATTTTTCAAAAGTAGTTGTGCTAATAAAGTATGAGAGGTCCAGTTGCTCCATATCCTTGTCAACAGTTGATGTTGTCATTTCAATTTTAACCACTCAAGTGTGTGTGTGGTGATATCATATTGTAATTTTAATTAATACTTCCCTGGGAATTAATGAAATCATTCACATTTTAACATGGTTGTTGACTTATGGATATCTTGTGAAGTACTTGTTCCAAGTCTGTCTGTCTGTCTCCCCCCCCCATATATCCTTTTATCCACTCTATGTTTTGTACTTTCACCCTAATATAGTGTTTTTAATCAATGATACTTTTTTTTAAATTTTAAAGATAGTAAAATCCAACAGGACATAATAGAACAAAGTCAATCAAAACAAAGCAGCAGAACTGGTATAGAACTTCAAAGAAAAAAACTATGGAAACAATAGCTACTAGTTATCTTCAGAATAGCTGACCATTCCAACAGGTATAGTAGAATTGAACCAAAAGCAAAACAGAATAAAACCAATAAAAACAGAATATAAAATAAAGCAAAAAAATAATAATCAGAGTAAAGCAAAACAATGAGAACCATATTGGGCCTCAAAGACAAGACAGAAGAAAATCCCCTATATTTGCTACATAATCAATGATACTTAATTTTATTTTCTTCTGATTTGTCAATATTGTCCCATTTTGATTAGAACTTTTTGTATTCAATTTAAATTTTTGCATACATCAATGTTAAAAACATTATATGAAGTATTTTATTCTTTTCATATGTAAAATCATTGTCAACTTAAAATGGATTTTTGGGGTTTTTTTTAGGAAATTAATTTTTTCAAATTAATATGGTTAGAGTCAAATTTTTCCCCAAATGTCTGTGTACCATCTGTTGAGAAGATGAGAAGATGATACATTATTATTTTTGAAGTGTCTTCATTGTGATAGGTCTGCTCAAGTATTACATTTTTATCTGTTTATCCTGCAATATGATATTTTCTTAATTACTATAGTTGTGATGGGTTTATTTTATCATACATTTTATTTTTTGAAAGGTAAGTCCTTCATCAAAAAATAATTATCTCAGGGAACAGTTTTAGATTCACAGACAATATGATCACAATGTACAGAAATTTCCCATGTACACACATGTACAAACCTTCTTATTTCCAACCTCCCCTACCATTTCTTATAATTGATAAACACACATTAACACAATTTTACCACCAAGTTCATAGTTTAAATTAGGGTTCACTCTTGGTGCTGTACATTCTATCAGTTTGAACAAACTTATGATGACACATAGCTGCCTTTAAAGTACTATCAAAATATTTTCACTGCCCTAAAAATTTCCTATGCTCTATTTATATCTCCTCCCCCATTCCAAAATCTCTACAAACCACTAGCTTATTCTAAAATCATGTATTATGAAGTTTTTGACTTCTTTCACAGAATAATTTCTCAATGACTTTGCATGTGCTGATAGTTCATTTCTTCTTGGCATGAATAAGAATATCTCACTGTGCGTCTGTTTAACTATTTATTCATTCACCCACTGAAGGTCATTGTGGTTATTTCCAAGTTTTAATGGTTATGAATAAAGCTGCTATTACCTCTCTGTGAAATTTTTTGTATGTAAATCAGTTTTTAACTCCTTTTTGCTAAATGCTAAGGAGGAGCCTGATTCTCAATCATGTAGTAAGAGTGTGTTCAGTTTTATACGAAATGCCAAACTTTCTTTCTAAGTCACAGTACCATTTTTCTTCCCCACCAGCAGTGAAAGAGTTCCTGTTGCTCCACATTCCCCACAGCTTTTGGTGCAGTTAGTGTTCTGCAGGTTAGCTATTCTGATAGTTGTGTAGTGATATTTTATTTTTATTTAATTTTGATTTCTCTCATTACACATGATGTGGAACATCTTTGAATATGTTTGTTTTCAATTGCTACTTATTCTTTAGCAAGTGTTTATTAAGGTCTTTGGTCCATTTTTACATGAGATTATTTGTTTTTTATTATTGAATTTTTAATCTTTGTATTTAGTATATTGGGTAAGAGTTTTCTTTATCAAATACATCCTTTGCAAATATTTTCCTAAGCTGTGGCTTGTCTTTTCATTCTCTTGGTAGAATCTTTTATAGAGCAGAAACTTTTAATGAAAATCTTTTTATGAGTTGTTTCTCTCATGGATCTCGCACTTGGTGTGATATATCCAGATTTATTCTTTTTTCTTCAAGAATGCTTTGACTATTATTGTCCCTTTGTATTTCTATTTAAATTTATATTCAGGTGATCAATTTTTACAAAGAAATGGTGAAATTTGTAATTATTCATGATTTTATCTTTAAAAAAATGTTTATTTCTTCCCTTCCAAACACTGTGCTTTTTCTTTGCTTTTATCCCACTGGTTAGAATCAACAGTAAAATACTGCATAGATGGGTGTCTCATACTTGATCTCCAGGGGAAAGTTTTCAATAATTTAGCATTAATAATGTTTATTGTCAGTTTTTAAAGACACCTAAAAGTTCTTTCCATTTTCATTTGTATGTAATTCTACCACTAATGTGTGCTGAATTTTATCAAATGACTTTTTCAGTCCCTTGTGAGGTAATCATGTTACTTTTTTCCTGTATCTGTTGAAATGGTGAATTACACTGATCAAATTTCAATTACACTGCAGTGGACTGCTAAATTAAGTTCCACCACCAATAATTTTTCATATATATATATATATATATATGTATATATATATCTCCAAGTTATATGTGCATATTTTTAAAAAGAAAAATTTTATGAATGTTTACAAATGAGTTCAACATTCAATTTTTCCATCTTATCAAATCTAACTCAGATTTAGATGTCCTATTCAGATTATGCTGGCATCCAATTGATTTGGCAAATATATTCTATTTTTCTATTCTGAGTTTGTATATATTGGCGTTAATATTTATACAAGTATTTGGAAGAATTCATTACTGTAAAGAGGGAAGATTTTTTAAAACATTTAAAAAGTTTTTAATAGGACTAATCAGATTTTATATTTTTCTTCCTTCAGTTTTGTAAAATAAGTTTTAAAGGATATTTTATATAAATTGTCAAATTTCTTAGCATAAAATTGTTCATATTCATAAAAATGTATGTTTAAATGCTGGCAGGATTGGTAGTTATGTTCCTTTTTTTACTCTTAATATTGGAAACTGGTATTTTGTCTTTTTTCTTGATTATCTAAGCATTTCTAACTGTATTAATTGCTACAAAGAAATAACTTTTGGTTTACTTATTTTCCTTATAATACAAAATATAAATCTGGCATGTAATTTATTTCTACTTGTATTTTCTATGTATATCTCTTGTATTAGATTTGCTTTACTTTGTGTAGCTTCTTGCGCTTTTTCTTTACTGATTTTGAATCTCTTCTACGTGAATTTAAGGTTCTAATATGAACATTTAGGATGCACTAAAATTCCCTGTTTGTTCTGATTTGATCTGTTAGTTAGTTCTTTATTTTTACCCAGTTCGAAATATTTGGAAATTTCTGTTGTTATTTCTTCGACTCATGGACTTTATTGCTTACCTTTGAAACATTTGGGGATGTCCTATTAGAGTTTAATTTCTGCATTAATTCTGCTGTGATCAAAGAACATATTGAGTCATTTCAATTCATTCATTTAAATTTGGACAATCTGGATAACAGCCCACATGTGTGTAAAAGAATGTATGCATTTTGGGATGCTATGCCTGTCAACTCAATTGAATAAGAGGTCAGTGTTTTTCAAGCCTTTAATATTCTTCTGTATGCTTGTGCAGGCGTGTGTGTGTTCTATTTTATTCTGTCAGGAAATGGGACAGTGGTATTAAGTCTTCCAATATGAATGTCATTTGTCTATTTTGCATTTGTATTCTGCCAACTTAATTTTTTATGCTTAATAGTTTTCTTATGGGGAAGTATTCAATTATCAATGCAAAGACTTCAGGTATTTTACTTTTTATTAGTATGAAGCATCTCTTTTTTTCCTTAGCAATGTATCTTTTCTTAATGTCTCCTTTGTTTTATGTAAATATAACCACACTTAGACTGTTTCGGCTAGTGTTTGTATTATACAGCTTACCCTATTTTTAAACTTTCAATCTTTCTATTCTCCTTTCTCTCTCTGTCTCTTACACACACACAGATATACATGCTGATTTGATAGCATGCATTTTGCTTTTCCTTAAATATAAACTTATAATTTTGGTTCTATAGTTGGATTACTTAATCTATTTATAATGAATGTAACAGCTGATACTTTTCATCTATACCTACCATCTAATTATTTTTCCATATGTCCTTAAAGTTTTGTTCTTCTTTTGGATTATTAAAATACTTGTTATTTTAAAAGTTCCCTTTGGTTAGTTTTGTAGTTATTCTGTTAGTGGTCATTCAAGAAATTACAGCATGCATTTTTTTTTGAGACAGAGTCTCACTATGTAGTGCAGGTTGGCTTTGAACTCGATATGTAGTCCAGCCTGGACTCAAAATCACAGTAATCCTCCTGCTTCAGCCTCTTGAGTGCTGGGATTACAGGCATGGACCACGATGCCTGGCTAAGCATGCATGTTTAATGTAAAATAATAAGTTTTAGGACATAAAGCTTAGAATTTTGAAACTTTTAAACTTTATAACTCTTTCTTTTAAGTTATAGCTATTATGAATTTAAATTTCATACATATATTTTATTTTCTTTAAGAAACTACTGTCACTGCCTAGTATAATCAATATTCTGTCACTATAATTTACATTTACTCTTCAGTTACTTTTCATTTCTTCTTGCAGTTCTGTGATCCTTGCAGGACTGTTTTCTTGCCTAATGAATTCCATTGAAAGTATTTCTTTTAGTGCAGGTATGACTGTGATTAATTCTCTTAGTTTTTGTTTTTCTGATAAATTCATTTTGAATGGTATGTTTGTTGAATAGAATTCTAGTCTGGTAATAATTTCCTTTCAGTACTTAAAAGACATTACTCCTTTGTATTTTGATTTCGTGGTTTTTGTTAAGTCAGCTCTTTCTTGCATAGAGGCTCCTGAAAAATAATATCATTTTTAAGTTGTTACTTTTATGATTGTTTCCCTTTGGCTTTGGTCTTGAAGATTTTTCTATGATATGGTATGCTTTATTTTTTATTTACCCTGATTAGGTTTCATGATGCATATTGAAGGATTAAAGACATTGTCTATTTTGGAAAATCATTGGTTATTATCACTTCAGATATTGCTTATACCCACTTTTACTCTCTTTTATCCTTCTAAGATTACAAGCACATGTGTGCTAGAGTTTTTGGTTATATTCTACATGATACTAATGTTCTTTTTTGTATTTTTCACTATTTTATCCAGTGTTTTTCTTGGATTGTTACATTGACCTGTCTTCTATTCACTAATCTTATGTTTCCTTACATTTATGACATTAATCATTTACATCATTTTATGTCAGATATTATATTTTTCAGTTGTAGAATTATTTTCCATTTTTAAATTTCAATTCCCAGGTGCAGTGATCTTTTTATCTTTGTGCCTTACTTTTAACTCATTGTCATATTTATTTTAACATGTTTGTTACTTAATTGTAGTAGCTGAGTAATCTGTAAGTCACTGTATTGTGATTTTTCAGTTTTATTCATACATCCAGTTTGTGTATGTGAATCTATTACTTTTTTTCTTTTTCTTTTTTGTCTTTTTAAGACAGGGTCTCACTATTCAGTTTGGGCTGGTCTGGAACTCATTTTGTAGCCCAGACTGGTCTCAAACTTGCAAGGATCTTCCTGCCTCAGCCTCCTGAGTGCTGGGGTTACGGGTGTGAGTCACCACACCCAGTGAACCTATTACTTTTATTTTTACTGAATGCTAGGTATTTACATAAAAAGCCATCCAGAATTAAGATATTATCTTCTTCCAGGGAGAGTTCACCTTTTCCTCTGTTAGCTTTAAGGGGCCTTATCTAATCAAATCACCATTTTCCAAGTAGGCACTATGCTTAGTCAAGGTTCTCTGAAGTTCTGATAAGCACCCAGCCCTGCAGAATTTTCAAATAAGAACTTAGTATATTATTGATAGCTTTTCCAATGGCAGGCCCCAAACAGTAATATTTACATAGCATGACAGACTTTATTTATTTATTTTTTACAAGTTTTTCATTCCAGTTTTTAGTCTTCTCTGGGCTGGCCTGAATTTGACAAATGTCCTGAGAGTGAAGAAAGGTACTAAACTTTAGTCATTCTGTCTGCTAAAAGCTACTAAAGTTACTCAGATCTTGCCAAAAACCTGTTGTTTATTTTCAAACTTTGCAAATTTCCTTGGAATAAAACTGACCTAGGACTCTATTCTCATCCTGGAGGATTTTCCTTCTCAGAAATCTTGGCCCACTTAGTTCTTAGTATCATCTGCTTTCTATTGCATTAAGGAGATAATTTGTGATGTTTGGCCAGTTTTTATGGTTCCTTTCTGCCATCAGAAAATCCGTGTAATGGAGAAGTTGAACTCCACCAAATACATGAATAAATTTTAACTTCTTAGTTTAAATGTATATTTTGTTACTTCGGAAAATGAGAAGAGGCAATCTTAAAAGTGATATGAGCTTACATTGCCTTCAGGAGACTTTCTGTTCCCCAAATGGCATGTGTTGAATCTACTACCTGCTGAGCCAGAAAGAACAGAAAAGAATTATAAAAGATGCACATATATTAGATTCCCCAAATGGCATGTGTTGAATCTACTACCTGCTGAGCCAGAAAGAACAGAAAAGAATTATAAAAGATGCACATATATTAGAAGTATTTGGGGGCAAAAGTATGTTGAAATGGGTGTTATTTGGGTTTCATTCTCTATTCTTTTTCTGTGAAAATATAACTGGCATATTCCCAGAAGGTATACCTCTTGTAAACACTACTTGTGTCATGTTTATTACTAAATCCTAATATTTGAATTTAAAAATATTAATCTATTCTACAGTATGGTGGTGACTCTTAAATTGTAAGGAATTACTCATACTATATGAATACATGTAGGGATAAGGTCTATTCTGGATGTTTATTTGGCCAGTTTTCTTTGGGTGATTATACAAATTAGACATTCCTAGCATAAACAAATCAAGTGAACTTGGACCTTCATGATGCTGAAATATATTGGTGAAAACTGCAACCAGATTTCTTATCATACCTAAAATATAGTTCATGTTAATAGCTAA
Source organism: Dasyprocta punctata (assembly GCA_004363535.1). Classification (NCBI taxonomy): domain Eukaryota; kingdom Metazoa; phylum Chordata; class Mammalia; order Rodentia; family Dasyproctidae; genus Dasyprocta; species Dasyprocta punctata. Next base: position 2,385 of record RJWM01045639.1, on the reverse strand, counting down.
TAATAAACAAGAGAATTCATTAGAGTTGGCTACAATGTTTGTGTCACATATTTGTTTGTATTTAATTGTTTTCACATTTATCTTCTCCTCATTTCAATGTTTAAATTGAACAAAAGTCAAAATTATATCTTGAGAATAACAACTGGCCAATAATTTCCCTTTTATTTCATTATATTCTTATGAACAAAAACTCAGGGGAAAATTCAAGTACTTAAACTGAAGTAGAATAATACTTGATATTTAAAAGTAACCATATTAGATTATGAAGCAAGCTCTTCAACTGCTCCTATTCTGTCAAAAGCTCAATGAAGTTGTCGTGTAATATATCCATATACATTTTCTAGTTAGAAATCACATAATCAACATATGAGGCTTATTGAACACAACATAGAAAAATTATAATTCAGGTAAATTCATTACTGTTCCAAACTATTAAGGGACAAAACAATACATATTTCATATCAATGTAACTTTGGCATGAATGAAAAGTTAACTCAAAATAACTGAAGGTTACACTAAAGAGCAAAATAGAAGATGATTAAATATCAAACAAACATTATTTTGTTGATAAACTCTGGTCACACAAAGAAATACAAAGTGAAAAAAATCCTACATTAACTTATGATCTTAATGAAACAGGATAGCCAACATTTAGAAGAAATTTCAGATTGTTTTGAAAGGCAGAGAGAAGCTTCAGAAAGACCAAAGGAAATAGACACAATAAACTACACTTAGGGTTGAGGATGTAGCATAATAGTAAAGCAATGGATAGCATGCATGAGGCCCTGGGTTCTATCCATATCCCAGCACCACAAAACCCAACCAAACCAACTCTAAAACTGAGACACTGCAGTTAGCCTTCTAGTTACAGAGCAAAAGAAAGGCCAAAAAAATACATGATATCCTAACATTTCTGAATTCTTTGGTGGATTTTAGGATTTATTTCAGATTATGATGTTATATTCTCTAGCCGGGTACAGAAAGCAGTAATATAACAGGGTTTAGTTTCAGTTTGCTTTTTGTGCAGAACTGAACGCAGGGCCTACATGCATGCATGTTTAGCCACTAAGCTATACATTCAGACCCTTACCAGTTTTAGTGAAAGGGATGGCAAATTATATAAGCTTATCACTTTATCATTTATAAAAGTTATTTTAAAAAATTTAATACTGTTTTATGAAATACAATATGCTACATATGTAGAATGCAAATAACAGATAATCTCTAGCATATATATGGTGCATACAACAGAAATAGATCACAATTTTAGTGTGCTAATATTTTAATGAAGTGCATGTTTACTTACAATGTAAAAAAAAAGGAATATACTCATTTCTATGCTTCTGTTTCTTCAGGGGGCTTAATTCGATAGTATATTCAACCAGAAATATTATGGTAACCATGAAATATTTCAGCTGCAGTGTAGATCAGGGGTAGAATGCATGTTTAACATGCAAGAGGTCCTCAGTTCAATCCTCAACATCAATAAAATAAAATGAAGAATTTCAAGCTATCTAGCCTTGAAAAGAGGAAGTTATATGGTAAACAAGTAGTATAAAAACAGAATTCGAGATTTCACAAAAATTTAAAAATATTTCAATAAAAAACATTAACTAAGTTGATTAACATAAAATTTGTGACAGTCTTACTATGTAGTATTGGCTGGTATGGGATTCATTACGTAGCACAGGTGGGACAAAAATACCTAATTTTCAAGTACTCACATGTAAGTTTCATACTACTTGAATAATTCATAGTTATGGAAAGTTTATTCACTGAAAGAATGTAAAATACCTAGAAAAAACTTAGCATCCAGCACTGCTAAAAATGCTAAATATAATACTAAAATGGAGGGAACAAGTTCAGTGCTCTGAGGAACATGAATAAGTTTGGAATACTAGTTTGAATATTTACATTACAACGCAATTTCTTAAGAGAAAAAATTGCAATGTGAACTTTGTCAAAATTAATGAAATTCACTGAACAAATACTTCACTTAATTGAATACAGAGCTGTTCCTGCAGTTGGGGTTCTCTCTGACTTCTCTCCCACTGTCCAGACCCAAGAGGTTGGGGAACAGAGGCTTCAGGAATTTGAACTCACCAGTCCCAGAGTCTCCAGTGAGACACACCTCATACTGGTAGCTGTGGGCCAGGGTCCCCGTGCTGCTGACGTCCACCAGGTGACCCGCAAACGGGCCCTCGGGAGCCGGGCAGCGACCCAGCGCGGCCGGCCCGCGCCGCCTGCACAGCCTCAGCGCCACGAAGAGCAGCAGCGAGCAGAGGAAGAGCGACGACACCGAGGCCAGCGCGACCACCAGGTAGACGGTGAGCGAGTCGGCCTGCGCGCGCTCGGGCGCCGCCTCGGGCGCAGGCAGGTAGGGCT
>RJWM01045638.1:0-12711 GCA_004363535.1 Dasyprocta punctata | reverse complement strand
TCAATAAGCACTTACTGGATTACCTCTTGTTAGTACCACCTTATCCATAGAACTATTATTTTATATTTGCATGGAGGCTAACGTTCCCAGAAGATAGCAAGGTTATTAACAGAGAAGACTTGAAGGCAACCAATAAAGAAAAAAAGAAAACAGGACAAGGCCCTTCTTTTAAAACAAAAAGCAAAACAACACACACACACACAAAAAAAAAACCTTAAACAATCTTTCTATTTGTTCTATTACCAGAAAAAAAAGTAAAGGTGCAGCAGATGCACCACCACCGTGAAAAAGATGTGATAACGCACAAGACATCAGAGAATCACCACAGACACACGGCAATATTAGAAAGAAGTCCTGATGAGGCAAGAAAAGTTGGGGTCAAAGGTGGGAATATCTGACATTATTTCCACCACACACTAAAAAACCACGAAATGTAATTTATGCTAAACCTTGCACATAGACCAAGTCTGTCCTACATGCATCTTAATTGAGGGAAATGCCTCTAATAGCTGCACTCCCTCATTAAAGCATAGCAATGCCACTGACCAGCTAGTCGGTCACCTCAAGTAGACAGCTTACATGAGTTCCTTTTAATACTCGATCCTCATAAAGGAAAGGAAAATAAGTGAAGCTTTACGACTCTGCTAAATGCAGTTCATTAGATTGTTGCTGAACAAGAATTTAAGAAAAAAGTCATTAGCATTAATATAGGCTGATTACCTATCTGCCAAGTGGCATTTCATTTTCAAATTAAAAACTTCAAGTCTGTATGACTAGTGTCCACTTTTATTTACTACTACTGCAGCACGCCATTAGAACTAAGATCAAGAATGAGCTCAGAGCCTACACAGAGTTCAGAGACTTGAACTAAAAACCTGGGCTAGGATTAAACCACTCACCAGAAAACAAGGGCTCCTGTCTCTGAATTATTCCAAGCTCCTCCTCACATCTTTTATTCTGGAAATGTCATGGACACCTCATTTTCTTTCATTTTCTTTCTCTCCTCTTCCCCGCATCTCTCTCCTTCTTTTACCTCTTTCCCCTCTACCTCTAATTTCTTCTTTAAAGTGATATTTAATCTCCAAGTAATTACAATGATCAATGTGTTTGGCTGGCCAGTGTCTGGTTTGAAAAATCATTATTGAGATGCATGACTAATTACTAATAAAGAGTATATATTTGTATTACCCTTTTACAGTCCTAAAATACAGCAAGGACAGAAAACAATTTTTCTGAGAACAGTCTAAACTCTAAGCCTAAAAAATAAACATACACACACACCAAACTCTTTGAGACTCATTTCATAAATACGATATTATATCTCTGCTTTCTTTTTTTTGTTTTGTTTTGGTTTGGTTTGGTTTGGTTTTTTTTGGTACTGGGGATTGAACTCACAACCTCATGCCTGCCAGGCAGGTGCTTAGGCCACTGAACTAAATCCCCAGCCCTATTTTTTGAGACAGGGTCTCACTATGCAGTTCAGGCTGGCCTTGAACTCACTTTGTAGCCCAGGCTGGTCTCGAACTCACAACGATCCTCCTGCCTCAGCCTCTCGAGTGCTGGGATTAAAGGCATGCGCCACCATGCCTGGCTCCTGCTTGCTCTGTTAAAAACTGTTTTATTTTGTTTTTTCAGACAGATTTCAGTATGCAGGTCAGGCTGAATTTAAACTCACTCTGTATCCCAGGCTGGCCTCAAACTCAACAGCGATCCTCCAGCCTTAGTTTCCCTAGTGTTGGGATTACAGGTATGCACCACTACGCCTAGCAAAATCAGTGTTCTTTATTAGAGAAAAATAATTTCCTGTAATTTCCTATAATAAAGCATAAGAACTTTATTTCTGATTGACTTTCCTTAATTCAATGCTAAAAGAAGTTTTACACATTAGAGCAACTGAACATTTCCATTTCAATCAAGATATGGTCTTTCCCTCACAATTTTTATTTTGCATAGTGTTATTATAATCATACTTCTAACATCACTTTATTTTAAAAACATTTTAGGTACATACCTTTGCCAATTTAGGTTTCTGGGAATATTTTGTTAAATTCAGTCTAGATAAATTTATAAATGGTCCATCAGGACTTGTAAGCATCGAAGCCTATGAGAGAAAGGAATGATACAATAGAAAATTTGAAATTTCCTCTTGAAACATAAATGGAGTTTAATGTGCATAGAAATTATAAAGACAACATAAGTGACAAAGAATCATCTTCAAAAATTTCTATGTAATTCCTTAGAATAACAGTAGAGAGAGATGTAATATAACAGTAAGTTACTTGGATAACACAGGGCTATGGGAAAGTTCACAAAACTTACTGTCCCTAGCCTGATGAACCTTCCTGATGAGCTCGTGATGGGGCGCGCCGTGTATGCGGTTCTGGGTGTTTTGATGGCCTGTTCCATGGTTCCTGGCCTCCCACTCTGTGTACTGGGCCTGAGGAATCCTGTAATGGGTCTTCCTGCTTGAGTGATTGGCCTGTGAAGAACCCAAATTGTTATGAAACAAAGAAGATCAATCGAGGAAAATTCTCACACCATCAATATTTAGTGGCAGAGAGTAGGAACAGAGGCAAATACCTGACAGCTTGAGTAGGCCCTCCTGTCTGATTAGTTCCAGGGAGTTTCAAAGATGTTCCAGGGCCTAGGGGATAAGATAGCAGATTGAATTCATGCATTTATTAATCTGTAAAAAGTGTCAGGTAATCTAATTTTTGGAATTGTTTTGGCTTGGTGAAAAAGATGTTAACAGCAGAAAATGTATTTTAAGGAAACATATTTGAGATTAATATTCAGTAAGTATGCTACTTAGGTTATCACATTTAATCTTCACAGTAAGTCTACAAGGAAAGTAGTTTTAACTTATTTAACAAAAGTTAACCAAAATAAGTAAAGGTCAACTTATTAGTAGAGCTCAGATTCAAATTCAAGACTACCAGGTTCCAAAGTTCAAAATGATGATTCTATATTCACAGATTAACTGTTTTCCATTTGATATCCTTCCAATAAAAGATCATTTACTAACCATATCTAGAATTTAGATATCTTGGTTCTGAAAGAGTGAGGCAATAGGGAAGAAAGGCATTTTAACAGGAAACACATGTATTTTTTTTCTCAACTTTCACTTCAAGCTTTAAATTAATTATTACCTTCCAAAACACACACATGACTGAGAACTGTATCAACCAGTAAGTCACCAGCAAGACCATCATACATCATGGTAACCATCCAATACTATTTGCAGCACCAAACTGCCAAGCTGTAGACTGGGCCTCTGCAATAATCCCAGTGGACAGTCACAGGCCAACATGTCACCTCATGACCTCACACCATGCATTGGAGCAAATCATCTCAGATTATAGCAAAGAAGCGATGCTTTCAGATGATTATTTCACAAAAAATCCTTTTAATACATTTCTGCTGTTTGGGTGCTTCCTGTGTTTATGGTCCCGAAAGCGCAATCTTCTGATGTGTTGGGTAAGCAGTTCACGCAGAATGCATTTCTATAAAAGTATTTTTAAAAGTATAATAAACCTTTTAAGGAAAATTGTATGTCCTTAAATTAAAGAGACTATCATTGAATGGTGGAAGGAAATACTTTGTACTATAAGGGAGAGCAAAAACCATTAATTTAAGGCAATTTTTTCATATATATATATAGATAGATATACAAAAAAACATGCTTCACTTGTATGTTTATATATTTATGTAAAGTTTACATAGATATTCCTTCAATATGTACAGTAGTATTCCTCTTAATAGAATCCATTAACTTAAGAATCAATACTCACGTGGAACTTGAGCAATAGCATTTTCATCCAAAATCATTTCTGCAATTCCTTTCTGATCTACATCAATTTCATCTATATACACCATTTCAGTTAGTGCCCGTGCTTTTAAAATCCAAGCTGCCTACAAACCATGGATAAATAAAATACACATTAAAATAGCACTAGAAATACAGTACTACATAGCTTATGGCTAGCTAACATTCATTTTTATTAGTTCGTTTTTAGTAAATGTTTACTACTTAATATATTATGCTGCTTTAAAGGGCTATGTCGAAAAACTGATACCAAAAAACAAGATCATTATCAATCAACAGACAATTAATGTATCCATTAGCTAGTAAATTAAAATGTGAGAATTATCTGGTAGTTTTCTAACATTCCTTTTTGAAAAGTAAAAGAGGAGCTGGGGATTTAGCTCAGTGGCATAAGCATCTGCCTGGCAAGCATGAGGTTGTGAGTCCAATCCCTGGCACCAAAAAAAAAAAAAACAAAAAAGGAAAAGAAGATTCTTAGAGAAATTTTTCATAGAACAATAATTTGAAAACAAACTAATAAAGTATAACCACTGTGCTCTTTCAGCCTTCCTCTTTCAGGGCCAAGACCCCATGAAGCCTTCCCTGATCTTCATCTGCTTATCTTTTATTTATGACCCTAATTTGACATACTTAACCATATTTGACAAATGCTGTATTACTTGGGTATATATTAGTCTTCTTTTTTCCCCAGAATACAAGCTTTTTTACCTTGTTAACTTTTGAATTTTCCACTATCTCTATAGTTTTTGTACATAATAGGTAGCCAAGCAATGTTGGCTGACTTAAAACTAAGATCAAGTTCTCGTGATATTAAACAGCTAAACAACACCGGTGACTGTGATCCAGTCAGAAAACCTGCTAGAGTATGGAGGAGGGAGATAGAAAATAGAAAAGGTGATTCAGAAATCTAACCTGGAAAAATCAGCTTTGCTCTAGATTGAGAAAGTCAATGTGAAGGTATACATAATGTTCTCATTAAACACATGAAATTGCTTTATGAGACATTTTTACCTTTATGCTTTACTACCGAATAGAAACAGAAAATGATAGGGCTCAGTGTCCTGTGGAGAATTTGGGAAGAAAGCAATTCTTGAAAACAGTAGCATAGATTTGACTGTACAGTTTAGAGGGAGCAGCAGGAAGGGAAATTTGCAGGGATGAGGCTCAGTGTACTCAGGATCTGGCTGTGAAGCTGGCAAAGGGGGTGAGATAGGAAAAGACGAGTGATACAGGAGGTCCACAAAGTCCTCACATAACCCAAGAGGCATTCAGTCCGTCAGTCTGTATTTATTGATGCTTCCTCATTTCCTATATAGCATCAGGCTAGGTTCTGAGCAGGAAACACAGTAAGATCAAAACATGGATCCTAATGTTCCCGAAAACATCACCTAGTGGACTAAATGACAAAGTAAAGCAACACATGATGAGTGGGTGACAACTGTGTGATTAAGAAAATAAATTTATAGAAATTGGAAGTAGATACCCTTTTGTCAGTGAAAGTAACTGGAATGCATATTTGCACATTTTGTAAAAAGAAAATAAAAATGCCATGCTTTCACCTAAGGGGAAATAAAAAACAGGCTGCCTTTACGATATATTTCAGTATATATTTAAAATTACATTGAATTAGATAATTGGCTCTTTGGCTTGTACTTTTCTAGTTGAAGCTTACTGTATTCTTAACAGATAACATATGACAAAATGTTTCACGTGCTATGTATGAATTTAACACAGTTAAATGAGTATATTATGAACTCAAATAATTCGTTTGTAAAAAGAATGTCTATTCTAATCTATTTGGGAGCCACCAAAATATAAAAACCTAAGGTTTTCACTCAAAAGAGATCAGGAAAGATGCCAGATCTATCCAGTTATTCCCAGGGAAACCATCAGTGTTTTAGACTAATAGTCTAATTTTACTTCAAAGAGGGACATAAACAACCCTGATATATCTTAAATCTCCACAGTGTATACTGCCCTGTAAGTGTCTGATTGCTTTAATTTTTTTCTCAGGATCCTGGTGGATAGGAAGGACTGCGGCATCCTTTGGTGAAATAGTAAAGCAGGACACAGCCTCCTAGTTCTCTTCTTCAGACCTACTATGTGCCAGGTCCTGAGAATGCAAAGACTTACAGTCCCAGTTCCAACAAAAAAGTTTCAGTGTAATGGGGGGAAAATCTAATAATAAAAATAACTTGGTATGGTACTCTCACCTGTAATACCAGTTACTGGGGAGGGTAAAGCAAGAGAACAGTAAGTTCCAGGCCAGCCTGAGCAACTTAACAAGACCCTAAAACTCAAATAAAAACGGGTAGCTCAGTGGTAGCGCATTTTCCTGGCATGCATAAAGCCCTGGATTCAATCCCTAGTACTGACAAATATAAGAAGTGTATTATAGGAAGAAAAAGGAAAGGTAACCAGCTGCCTGTAAGTGGGAAAAGAAGAGTTTGGTTCTGTGGCCAATGTCAAGTGCCCAATAAGGCACAGGCAGGCTAGCTCCAGAGCTCACGGTCCTTGGAAATTCCTCAAGACTTTAAAATGGTTGAAGAATCAGGTTAACTAAGGGAGCCGTCAGAGGGCTGGGCTACAGAAAAAGGCAGAGACCAGATGATAAATTTGGTATGCCACAGTGAAGTATGAGGGTTTTATCTTGATAATGAGGAGCTAATGAAGCTTCAGAACTACGATTTGGAATCTTAGTTAAACCAACTTTTTAAAAGTACAGTCTTACAACTAGGTATCATTTATATATTTGATTATTAATCATCTATGCATATATTTTAACTATTTTGTTAATCATCCATGCATATATTTTATTTTTAACTATAGTCCAATCAATCATGTTTCTTGAATCCCCCCCCCAACAAACCTCTTAAATGTGGAGGAAGTGCAAATTTTTATACATTAGACTAAGCAAAACACAGGAAAGTGAATCCACTGTCCCTTCCTTGCGAAGTGGATAAATATTTAAGAAGTCAAATAGGAACATTTTTAAAAATTCTGTAAGAATCCCCTTTTTCAAAAAGGTAAATAGATTTATATTTGTTTTGATTTTTAAAATCTAATTCTTAAGAAATGGGGATAATGATGTGAATTTTTAGTACTGAAAGATCTGTAATAAGCCAGATATGGTGGTGCACACCTGTAATCCCAGCTACTCTGGAGGCTAAAGCAAGGGGATGGAAAGTTCCAGGTTACCTGGCAATTAAGCAAGACTCTGTCTCAAAATAAAATAAAAAAGGCTGGGATCAATCCCTAGTATCACAAACAAAAATAAACCTTGTAATAAGATATACTCAAACCATTATTTGATTTAAAATTTTGTCAGGGTTTGAGAAAAATTAACATTTCTGATTTTTCTTCTATCCTAACAAAAAGTGACCTTGAAAGTCACACACCATTGCTAGATTACACATCAGACTACATTCAAAGAACGATGCCTGGCAATATGAGCAATTCTTGAGATTTTAATGAAAACAGCAGATGGGGCTTTGGTTTTAAAATATATTTTTTTTAAATTTTGGAAATGAGCCAAGTAGGTTTTACAGCCCTAAAATCTTCTGCCTGTTTTTTTCTAAAGCGTATTAGAGTACACACAGTAATCTCAAATTGTCCCTTGAATATAAATTGTTTGCCAGGTGTAGTGGCGCATGCCTGTAATCTCAGTACTCAGGAGGCTGAGGGAGGAGGATCGCTGTCAGCTTTGGTTACGCAGTGAGTTCAAGGCCAGCCAGTATATACAGCAAGACCTTGTCCCAACCCCCCCATAAATAAATTGTTTTTCTAGGTATATTTAACTTAATAAATGGTAGGATCACACAGTTTTAAAATAAATAGTTGTTTATGTTAAGTGTATTTGAGTATTTTTCTGTTGAAGTACCACGAAGTTGAAAAAATAAGAGAAAAGGCATACATTCACGCAATTATAATCATTATATTAACTATTTCTTTGTATCTGTAGGGCTGGGGATTTAGCTCAGTGGTGTAAGCATCTGCCTGGCAGGCGCGAGGTTGTGAGTTCAATTCCCACTACCAAAAAAAACAAAAAAAAAAAAGAGAGAGACGTGTTTGTTCTTTGTATCTGTGAAACATACTCATAGCTTATTCATCTACTGAGTTAAATCTCCAGATGTTACTCTTGAGGCAAATACCTTCCAGTTAACATCATGAAAATACTAACTCACTTGTTCTAAGTTTTGTGAGGTTAATCCAATTTTACTTATATACGTATGAAGAGGCAAAGATTTTACTGGCTGGGTAAAACACATTTAAATTATCCTGTTCCTTCCTACTGCAAGGCCAGTAGTTTAAGGTTTATAATAAACAATTTTGATAGATTATTTATTATTATTAATTTAATAATAATTTAATAATTAATATTATTTATTGGTAATCCCAAAAGAATAACCTGTCTGATTTGACTCAGACATCATAAAAATCAGTACAAATATTTCATACTCTGACTACTCTACAAAAATGAAAATTTAAGTACAAGATATTGAATTGCTATTAAAAAGACTCATTTCTGCAAAAAAAAAAAGAAGAGACTTAACAGTGAGCACAGAAGAATCCATCTAGTCTGGTACCCATTTAGGTCTTTATCCAGTATATAGCTAAAACTATGGAACAGGATAGAAAAGTAATGATAAAGATGTTCATGAAACCTCTGTACTTGCTTGCAACTTTTAAATGCCATTTACAGTTTTCCAGCCATACCTATGATGCAAATTACTGGTTTTTTAACTGAATTTTAATCAAAACATTCCAAAACTACTGAGAACAAAAATGTATGTTTGTAATTTTCATCCTTCTTGAAAGACCTGTACATACTATGCAAAAAAATAAGTTTTGTCCCATAATTCAGTTTGTAAATCAAGATTACAACCCTTCAAAAGACAAATATCACCCTTTTAAAGACCAGAATGCCACATTTTAGTCCCCTTACACTTACAGTGTTTGTTAATACTATACAGGCCTCCATTAGAGTATTTTGTAAATTGCTCTCTATTCTAAAAGGTTTGATCATTACTCATACGAATTTCATGTGAGGTTCAAATCTTTCATCTACCCACAGAACACTGTTCATGTTCCATCTCACTAGGCAGGGCAAACACCTGGCAACACTTAATTTTCTAATTTTCTAATTCTCTCTAATTTTTACTCTGTGCAGCCTTTTCCCTTGTTCCTAGACCATCCTAGCTAAAAGCTCCACTGGCCAGGGTCCCCCTAACCAGACCTCCTCTCCCCCAGGGCTTCCTCCTGACTTGGTCTGTTGTGTCTTATCCAGTTAGCAGATCTCTAGCCAGGTGTCATCCATAAACCAGCTGGTTTGGCAGATGTGTCTGTCTGGCCAGTGTCCCTTCCTTCTTTCCTCACTGTGGCATGTTCCTTCCTCTTCAAGCTGACAGTTAAAACCAAGACCTTCTCAAGCAGAGTTATGCCCCGCTACTCAAGACCTACTGTCCTATCCATCACAGTCTTTCCAGACAGGTGTGGTTCTGCTGACTGATTTCCCAGCTCCCTTCCTAAGCCCATGGTTCTCCTGGTCTCTTTCATTCTTAACCTTCAGGTCATTCCCATTCCTTTCTACTTAAGCCCCAAGTCTTAGAACATTAGTTCTACAAGGTTATTCATAAATACTAAAGCATTAAAAATACAGTTATTGACAGAAAAGGGTACAGAATGTCTGGTAGATATGACTACTTTTCTAACAAAACTATATGCAGCAAATTCTCTAATCTATTGCAAAAACTAAGCAGCTGAAGTAATAACTAAAGCATTTTCTAGACTAAAGGTTGCAACTCAACCTTTACCTGAGACGCTGGAAAATCAGGAGCTGGTTCCTGGAAAGCATTAAGAAGGCAGTAAGCATTTTTTAAGAGATGTAACTTCTAAAGTAAAAGGTCTTAATGACGAACCAAATATTTGCACATGAACTCTAATTCATTCACTAAAACTCCAATTAACTTTAATCTTTCCACCAAATGGTCTCAAGAGTTCTGTAAAACTGACATAGAAGAACGCTAAAATGAAGAAGGATAAATTTTCTATGATCAGAAAATTCTAATTAATCTAACTTCATTCAGAGCACAGAGGGAGGCATCTTTATTTGTTCAACAAAGATACACTATTTCAGAAATTATGAATAATTATACCAAAGAAATACTGCCTTAGTTTTGAAGGTAAGCTCATGATGTTTAAAACATTCAAACTTTAATCACTTAGGGGAGAAAATGAAAATTCAAATAATATAAACTCTACTATTCCACAGGAATATAATGGAATTAGTGGTTGATAATAATTTAATTCAAACTGTAATGTCTGCTGAGAAATTTTTATAGACATACTACAAAATATATACTAGTATGAGGTGCTGGTAAACTCAGTAACCTGAGGTTTTTCTATCTAAATTAAATGGAAACCTATTGATTAAAATGATCAAACTTATAATAAATTTATGTATACAATATCTACACTTACACATTTAGGCAAAGCATTTACTGAGCACTTAATCGTGTTTTTATTGGAGAAATTACTAAGAAATAGAAAAAGAGGGAATCTCCTCAAATGCTTTTTAGGAATATATTATCTGTATGAGCACTGTGTAAACCACATGGTCACCATGAAAGGATAGTATGATACATGATAGGAACATGAAAGTAAAAGACTAAGTAATGCTGAAACATGAGGACCTCAAAGAGTCTTCAGGGTTTAGGGAAGATTCAACACTGTACTGAACACAAAATAGCAGCTAAGGAATACAGCATTTGAAGATACTCGAAATTATTGCATTAAAAAGTATAGATTTCCTAAACACAGCCCATGTCTAAGAAAACATAAAGATACAGGGAATGAGATGGCAGATAAAGAAGTAACCCTTCCTTACTTTTTCTGTTTCCAGGTCTGTTTGGTTCATTATCTTATCTGAATGTCACAAAAACCATCTGTAGGAAGCAGGCGGGTATTATTATCAACTTTACGGATAAGAAAACAAATTCAGAGATGCTAAGTAATTTATTCAAGGTCACACAAATGGTTGTGAGAAGCAAGAGCTCTCCTTTTGCCAGGCTCTCTTGAAGGTTAAAACACACAAACAAACAAACAAAAAGAGCATGAGTTGGAAATAATAAGGCAGGACTAAAGGGTCAAGTTCAGAGAGATACAATGTAAGTGTAATTCAAAATGGGGAAAAGAGTTTACCAGTGCTTGAAGAAGAAAAGAAAACAGCTAACGGAGACGGAAAACACTGATGTTAAATAAAAGCTAGGTGCTTGTTATTCTGCAAGTGGCATGGAGATTCCTCCAGTGACCCAAACTGAAACCAGCAGCGCAGCCTCACAGGATTTTATCCACGGATGAAAGGCTTTGCCATCACTCTGTCTTGTTCTCCTGCCCCTCAGGAATACATCTCTGACTGCAGGTGAAGAGCAGGTAGGGAAGTAATGAGAAAAATAAAAAAACATGAGAGGCCTAGAGAGTGAGGAGATTTTGGAGACACCTGAGGTGAACAGATGAGGCCTAAAAGGCAGTGAGACCGAAAACACATTAATTCCACAACACGCTCCAAGAGTCAGACATTAAGGTGCCAAAAACATTCTGTGGGGAGAAATTCATATAAATAAATGACAATACAACGTGTTAGATGCTATATGCACATTATGGAAAAAGCCTACATAAACTAGAATGAAAAGCAGAAGACATGGGTGATAAGAAAGTAAGAGAAAGGAGATTATTCTAGATGTTACCAAATGCCAATGACTTACGAACCATATTCTGTATCATTTCCCCATCCTTTCTCTGAACAGTTCCCTCACATATGCTTGCCTGACTTCCAATGGGAAGATCTTGGCTTCGGCTCCAGGGAGCTACTCCAGGCCCGACTCTGAACAGCTCATGCCCCTTTCGTCACCCTCTCAAATTAAAGCAATAATATCTGGGATTCTTTGAAGGCCCAACAATAAAACCTTGCCTTTTAAACCATACTTTACGTCTTCAATCTCAAACACACACACACAAAAAAAAAAATACTTCGTAACTTTCATATATACTGGCATCATCAAGTGTAAGGTTAACAGACAAGCACCAATCATTGGTCCCCTTTTTCAGAACTCAGAAGTGACTCCCAGTTATGGCAGATCAACTGAAACTTCCCTCCCAATCTCCTTCAAAGAGGGCAAGAGGACCTGTGAAGTAGAATGCCACTGGCCTGGAACCAGCAAAAACTCATTAGCATCAACCTTAACTCACAGTTTACTTCCTCCCTCCCTCCCAAGGGTGCAGCTTTCTCTTAGGCTGGTATTACTCTAGAGAATTAAATCTCCAGCTATTTCTGAATGCAGCTTCTTAATTGCCACCAACATTTACACTGGCTAATGAGTCTACCCAGCTTTACTCCAGAACCACTGAGTTGTTATTCAGAATTTAATAACAAAAGGAAGGAAGAAATCTGTAAGATAACAGAGAAATGGATTGATTTCAGGAGATTAGGGAGATCAAGTGACTAAGCAGCCAAGTGGGCATGTAATCTGTGTAATTCAGCAGAAATAAAAGTTCATAAAATGAATACCTCAGTGTGTATAGAATCAAAAGATTAAATCAAGGTAAGTCTCCATGGTCGCAAAGAGGAAACACATTAGATAATTGTACAGAGATTTTTTTGGCTTGGATCACCAAATTATTGTCTCTATTGACTACTAACATACAGAACACTGGGGAGAACTGGTTTCGTATTTTTCATCTAAGCCAGTGGTTTTCAGCCTTGTGTTCATCTTCAAATTATTTACAACAGTAGCACCGCTTCTCTGTAACGTCTCTCATTATAAGTAGAGATTGGGGGAGAGAACTGGAAAAAGCTCTGACGTATAGGCAATACTCCCATGTTCAAT
>RJWM01045637.1:0-12712 GCA_004363535.1 Dasyprocta punctata | reverse complement strand
TTTCAAGTCCTGAATGAAAACAATTTCCAACCCAGATTGACGTACCCTGCAAAAAGTTCATTTAAAATTAATGGAGAAATAAGATACTTCCATGACAAAGAACAACTGAAGAAATACATGACTACTTTACCAGTCCTACAAGGAGTTCCAAAAGATATTCTAGACAAAGATAGGAATGACCACAATTCCAAGAACAGCAGCAGAAAGAACCAATCAGGCAGGACAAGCAATTAAACAGAGGGAAAAATTAGGGAATCGATGGGTGAAAAATATCATGACCAAGGTAAGCCAAGAGGTATCAGTTATAACCATCATGGTAAATGGCCTCCATTCACCAATCAAAAGAAACAGACTGGCAGAATGGATCAAGAAACAAGATCCAACAATATGCCATATACAATAAACACACTTAAATCAAAAATAAATTCATAGGCTGAAACTCAAAGGATGGAAAACAATGTTTCATTTTACAGCAACTCAGAAAAAAATTAGGGGTAGCTATTCTGCTTGCAGACAATATGAACTTCAAGCCAAGAATGATCAAAAGAGATAAAGATACATACTTGTTAGGGAAAAACTTCCAGAGGAAATGAAAACAATCATAAATATGTATGCACCAAATATGGGAACACCCAACTATATAAGACAATGATTAATAGACATGAAAAAATTTTAAAAAAGAAATGACATAAAATTGTAATGGTAGACCTTAATATCCAATTGTGGCAAAGAGATAGATCAACTAAACAAAAAGTCAGTGAGGCAACATGAGAGCTGATCCACAACTGGGAACAAAAGAACTTAGTAGGCATTTTTGGAATACTCCTCAATATCATCAGATTACACATTCTTCTCTACCGCACATGGGTTGGTCTTTAAAGTAGACCATGTACTAGTTCAAAGGACATGCTTACATAAATGCAAAGCAATTAAAATTATCCCATGCCTGTTATCTGACCACAGTGTAATGCAACTGGAAATTGGTGGTAAAAGAAACTGCAAAAACTCCATAAACACATTAAAATTAAACCACACTCTCAAAAACAACTGTTGGGAGCCATTTAAGCTGGAAATTGACCATGCATTCAAGGCTGGGGCATTGTTGGTGCATGGCTATCCCGAGAACAAACTGCACCCGGGGCAAGTCACATGAAATAACTGCTTCAGCCCAAAGAACACTTAGCCCCAAGACAATCTGAACAGTGGGTTGCTAGGACAACAGTGTGTCATGTGACTTTAAGTTGCTAAAATAAATAAATGAATGCCTCTCTAGGGAGGGGGCAGTCTCTTCTCATTGCAAGAAAGAGGTCTCCACCTTATCTCAGCTTTTGTCTCTTCTTTATTTTTCTCATCCTCCCATCATCCTTCCTCCTGGAAATTATCTGGAGCTGTGCAGATCGCAGCAAACTGCCTTGAAATATTTTTCTGCCAGTTTAATTAGTCCGCTATTCTTAATCTTAGTCTCAGGCTAAATCACTGGACACAAGCAAAATGAATATAAACTTTTTGCCTAACCATAACATACATCATCTGGAGTCCAGCACCCAGTGCAGTCTTCCTTCCCAACGGAAACCTGAACCTGGCCTTTACTGGTGTGATTTCTACTTGCCTTCTGGTCTTCTGAGCTCTGACCAGAATCTCCCATACAGAGCAGCCTAAGGCATTTCAGTGCTACACTTTCAGGCAACATCTCTGAAACTTTCCAAACTCTTTTCACAAACCATTGCCAAAGACTCTTGAGCCACATGGACAAGTGTAGTCACAGCAATGACTCCACTTCTGTGGTACCAAATTCTGTGTTGGTTACTTTTCTCTGATAGCTGACATAAAATATTTGATGCCCAAAATGAATGAAGGAAAAGTTTGCCTAGCTACAGCTTATGAAGGTTTCAGTTCATGCTCAGCTGGTTTCAAGGCAAAGTAGCATATGGCAGAGGGCAACAGTTCATGGGGGCAGAAAATAGTAAAATCCACAAGAGCAAAAAGGGAGGAGTGTGTGAGAAGACTCTTTATGTCTCTTATATTGTATGTAATCTACCCACTCTAGGGTGGGTGTACCTCTCACACCCATAATCCCAGAATTGGGGTATGAATCAGTTGCAAACTCTAGAAGTCTGCCCCAATGATTGCATGAGGCTATAGGGGGACATTCAGACACAAACCATAGCAGGAAATAAAGTGAAACCACAGTCTTTCACTGAATCGGTTACCTTAATAAGGAAATATTGTTATTGGTTTGATGACAAGGCACAAAATATTTTGAATTTAAAACAATGAAAATTGGTTATAAAGGTTTTAAAACATGTTATTGACAAGGGGACTCCATTCTTTTACATGTTTGATTATTGTGTAATTTAATGACTTTGGCTTTAGAACCCATGCAATCTGATTCAGAACAAGAGATTTTGCCAGATGTGAGAAAGAGAAGGGCAAAGATAGTTCAGAATCTGAATTGGACTATAGTTCATCTGAGGAGACTTTGCTACTTTAGGGTCATCAACTAAAAGATAAAAGGAAGTATGGATCTTTTGGAAACATTTCTGCTACACTGAAACTTACATTACCATGGCCTAATGATAAGCTAGTAGAATCCAACTTTCCTTCACTGCGGCCTTTCATGTTCCAGGCCTATCTTGTGGAACCATCAACCTCAGTATATGACAAATCTAACCCTTTTGTAGGTCCACCTGGACAATTAAAACACCATAGCCAATGACTGTAGTAATGAAAGCTTTTGTTCAGGCAAAACAAGAGGGTGATTGAGATGTTGTCAAGATTTTGCTGTGTATCCAGTCCCTTTCACTCGAATGCCAGGAGATCAGCAAAATCCCCAAAGTTACATTAGATATGGCCATAACCCACTACCTTTTAAAACTGTTAAGAAAATAAATCAGACCGGTGTATCATATCAATTAAATTCTCCTTATATATTTGGATTGATTTTGGAATTAGCTTAATTTGAACATTTGATCCTGTGAGATTGGGAAATGATTTACTGAACAGTTCTCTGTTGTGCTGAATTCCTTCTGTTGAAAACTTGGTGGAAAGCTGAAGCAGAATTGACAGCCAATGCAATGAGTATGCTCACCTTCCAGTTTATATTTCAGCTGTTCAACTCACTGTTTCCAGGGATTGGTTTGGAATCAATTGGCAGCTACACTATGATGATGTTGCTGTTGTTCAGACAAGGATGTGTTGTTTAAAGGCATGGGAAAAGATTGCTCACTCTGGTCAGATAGTTCCATCAGTGGTCAACATAATTAAAAGTGCTAATAAAACTTATGTAGAAGTCATAGCTAGATTGCCAGAAGTGCTCCAAAAAACAGTGCCTCGACCAGATTTGAGGGACCTGCTATTGCAAACATTATCCTTTGACAATGCTAATTCGGAATGCAAAAATGTCTTATGGCAAAAATGTCTTATGGTAAAACCTCAGGGCACCCCTTTAGATGTGTATATAAAAGCCTGTCAGGATATCAGGTCAGAAATTTTTAATGCCAGATTACTTGCAACCACATTAAATGGGACCAACTCATTAATTCCAAATACTATTAAATGTTTTGGATATGGAAAGTTTGGTCATATGAAAAAAGAATGTAGGGCAAGAAAACTGAGAGATTGAGAGGAGGCAACCAAGCGAAGCAGAATCCTGACAATTTAAGCAACCCTTTACCTTCCAAGGACTGCTGGAGATGCCAAAAAGGAAGACACTGGGATCATCAGTGCCAATCAAAATATCCTAAGTATGGCACTCTTCTTACTCCACAGGAAAACTCCAAATTGGGCCATTTTGTGCCCAATGAAAAAGAATAAGGGAATCTTTAAGCATTTTCTGTCAGCAATAGTTATGATCATGCTTTAGCTCAGTCAGTGATCTCCTTGGCACCACCAGTGGTAGTGCAGCCTTAAATATTCCCTCTCCAAAGAAAATATTATGTTATATTCAGCTTTAGGAGTTTAAAAATTTAAACAGCAACTTATGGACCTTTGCCATCAGGGACTCTAGGTCTGTTAATGTGAAGAATGATTCTGTTACAAGGATGAAATTCATATAATGATGCAAATATTGCAACCATATCAAATAGAAGCAAGAGATCATATCACTCAGCTATTGATGCTCCAGTGAAAAGGACAGGAGGTTTTGGGAGTACAAGAAAAATGATTTTTTGGCAGACATATATAAGAGATAAAGACCTGAACCAAAACTTAAGACAGGAAGGAAAACATTTATTGGATTGGTAGATACGGAGGAGTTGTATCCATAATATCTTGGCAATACTAGCCTATACATTGGCCTATAACGTAAGATCCTTTGAACTTCTCAAATTTAGGAACAATGTCGGATGTACAACAGAGTGTGCAAATTCTTCAAATTGCTGGTCCCAAAGGACAAACAGTCTCCTTAAAACTTTATGTGGCTGATATAGCAGTTAATTTATGGGGTAGGGGTCTGTTAAGGCAGTGGGGAGCATACGTGAGTATCCCACATATTTCATCTGAAGCAAAAAATGTAATCACTAGTATGCATTATAACTCAGGTACTGATGATAATCATATTCCAACCCCAGCAATCTCAACAAAAAGGCACGGTTTAAGATATCTGAATTTAGGACAGAGATTGCTGTGGGAAAGGGAATCACTTTATCCTTAAGGAGACTTACAAATAAGTCAGTATGGATAGAATGGTGGCCTCTTCCAAGAGAAAAATTAGAAGCCCTAAAATCATTAGTACAATAATAATTTTTAGAAGATCATATTGAAGAATCTACTAGCTCCTACAATTCCCTAGAATTGTTATTCAGAAGAAATCAGGTAAATAAAGAATACTCACAGACCTTAGAAAAATTAATAAGGTTATCCTACCCATGGATCCATTAAAGCCTGGGCATGCCTCCCTGATCATGATCCCAAAGAATTGGAAGTTAATTGTTTTAGATTTTAAAGATCATTTTTTTTTACTATTCCATTACAATCAACTGATAGAGAAATTTGCATTCTTTACACCTACTTTTAATAATCAGGAGTCCATAAAATGATATTGGAAAGTACTCCCCCAAGAAATATTAAATAGTCTAACCCTCTGTCAATATTATGTTAATCAACCCTTAGATTCAGTAAAAACAAAATTCCCTGATTCTCTAATCATTCACTTTATGGATAACATTCTCTTCTCAGTCAGTACAGAAGAGTATTTATGAAAGATTTTTTAAGCAGCTAAACCATTATTAATGGAACTTGGATTACAAGTAACCCCAGAAAAAAATGCAAACTGAGTATCCTATTACTTATTTAGGTAGTATTCTTAAAAATCAATACATTATTCCTCAGAAGGTCAATATTCATTGGAATCAGCTTTGTAACCTCAGTGATTTTCAAAAACTTTTAGTGGATATTAATTGGTTACATTCTTTAGGCATCCCTACCTAGGCTTTACACCATCTTTTTAAAAAATTCTTTTACAACATTGTTTTAATACTCTAAAAGGGAACCCAGCATAGCTCTTGTCGCCTTACACCAGAAGGGTAAAAAAAATTAGCTTGAGTAGAATAATGAACACACCAAGTGCAACTAACCTTCATATATTTATCCAAACTAGTTACACTCTTAATTTTTTCATCATCCCATTTGCCTACAGCTATTTTATGGCAAGAAGAAGTTATTTTATAATGGATTTTACTTTCACATAAGGAACAAAAGTGACTCACAACATACATAGATAAAATAGGTTTAATTGTGTACAAGGGACAATCTCAACTATGGTATGGGTAAAGATCCTGAATCTATTGCTTTTTCTTTGACAAAACAGCAGGTAGATAATGCATTACGAATGAGTGAACAGTGGCAAATCTGGCATGCTTATTTTATTGGAAAAATGGACAATTATTTTCATAATTCTAAGCTTTTACAGTTTCTTAAACAACACATTTGGATTTTAACTAGAATCATATGCTATGAATCAATACTGGAGCAAACACAGTTTATACTAATGGTAATAGCAATAGAAAAGCTGGATATGTGGGAAAGGTTTCAAAAATATGGCAAACTCCCTTTCATTCTGCATAAAAAGTGGAATTTCAAGGCAATTAACCAACTTTTACCAGATGTTTCAGAATTCATTATTATTTTTACAGACTCCCAATATGTATGGTTCACAGTTAATCATATAGAAACAGCCACTTTGCCTAATAACAATAACCTTGATCAATTGTTCTATCAATTAGAAGCATATTCATATTTGAGATTTTCCTATTTTCATCACTTGTATCTGTTCTCATTCACACCTTCCCACTGACATGGTTAAGTATAATAATGAAATTGATCAACTTGTTGCTATTCACAAAAATTTTTTAACCACTCTATTTCTTATTTTAAGTCAGGTAAACATCAAAGCTTTTCATCAAAAATTTCTTCAACTTTCTATTCAATATGTTCAGAAAATCACTTTAAATTGTCCATCATGTGGAATGCTTAATAATCCTGATTTTCAGCCTGGTACTAATCCTAGAGTATTACAAAGTAATGAGTTGTGACAAATGGATGTAACACTTATTCTCACTTTTGCAAAACTTGGTTTTGTCCATGTTGTTACTGATACTTCTACTGGCTTTATATGGGCTGCTATGCAATTTGTTTCATTTTAAAATTTTATTTTAAAGGGAATAAAACCATCCAAAATAAAACAGAATAAAACCAATGAAAGCAAACAAGTGTAAGTGACACAGAACTTCAAAACAATAGGAAATCAACAATGGTTACCATAATTCCTCTTGTTGTCTTCAAAATAACTGCAGATACCTTCAAACATCATAAAAATCAAATGAAACTGAACAAAATAAAACCAATAAAAACAAAATAATGAATGCAAAATAGAACTTCGAAACAAGATAAAAGTACATCTAAAATGGCTACTATAATATATCTTGCTATCCCATACCATCAGATAAAATAATAGCAAACAAAACAGAATACAACCAAACCCAACAAAATACTTAAAATCATACAGGGCTTCAAAACAAGATGAAGGGGAATTAAGAATGGCTATCACCTTCAGAAGGAGATCCCCCATAGATGCTATATTGCATATTGTTATCCTCTGAATAGATGACAAGACTACTGGCTTTAGACCTGCAAAGTCAATGAAACGGCAAACACTACAAGTATTAGATTGTGTTTTACCTCAATAGCAATCATCACAGCCTGTGTTTCTCCAGATCAGCCTGTTGCTTACAACAGGGGCAGGGGATTTAGGTTATTCCTGTTTCTCAGCCTGTGCACCAGAAGGGGCTGGCATCTGACTCTCTCCCCAGTGGCCCGCACAAGGCACCGATTCACAGGGAGGGTATCCCTCTTGGTGGTTTCTTGTTCTTTTCCCCCACAGTTTGTGAATGGCACTGACTCATTGGAAAAGGCTGGGGTCTGGCTGTTCCCCCAGTGTGGGCCTCTACATGATTTGGAGAAAAATTTATACAAGCTAAAAATCATTTGCTAGAATGTTTTGCCATTATAGGTAAACCTAAAGCAATTCAAACTGCTTATACATCTTACTACTTCAAACATTTCCATGCCTTGTAGATGCTAATCATTATACCTCATTCCATACAATCCTCAAGGCCAAGTTATGGTTGAAAGGGCAAATGCAGCTCTTAAGACTATGTTAGCAAAACAACACTGGGGAGATAGGAGTAAGAGTTCACCACATAAATTACTACTTAAAGTCCTATTTACTTTAAATGTTTTGAATATTAGTAGTAAAGACTCTTCTATTGTGGCAGTGGAGAAGTTTGGAGCCACTATAACAAAGGGTCACAAAAACAAAAAGGTAGCCCATTTTTTGAAAAGACATTCATACTGGACAATGGGAAGGAAATATTGTTCAAACTTGAAGTCAAGTGTTTGTTTGTGTCATTAGAGACTCAGGAGAAAAAGTGAGGCTACCTGCCAGAAGAATTAAACCTTGAAATGAGCCACAAAAGGGTCAGATTCTATCTGGACCTTCCACTGGAAAAAATGAGAGTGATGTTGCTGCAACAACACCTCTAGGTAACAACCAAGAATACCCAAAAAGCACAACCCCCAACATGAGAACAACTGAAGAAATTGACCCAAGATGCTTAAAAACTGTTAGATTCTACTAGACAAGTGTTTTCAGCCAGTAATATATTTCTAGCCCTGTTGCCTACAATAGCCACTATGATAGATGCTACCTCTTCAGAAAATTTGACACACCATTTTTGGGTATATATTCCAAGTCCTCCACTAAATGAAATTATGGAAAGGGCTGATGGTACTGCACTAATATATGTTAATGAATCTAGATGGCTTCCTGGACCACAAGACATATCAGCACCACTTATGCTGGGAGAGGGAGGAGCAAAAATAGAAAATAATTCAGTGGGGACCGAAAGTCCACCTATTTGTATGGGCTATGGAGAGCATTGTTTAAAAGTCAAACCTCAAGCTTCATTATCAACAGTCAGGAAGAGTTCTACTAATCATAGCCATATATCTCTATTTTTATTTCAAGTTTGTGCTTTTCAAGGTTCAAGTTTTGTTAATTCTACTCCAAAATTATCACTAAGCCATCAGTGAGCAACAACAGAAATATCTGATTGGGTTTATTGGGAGACATGTAGGTCCAATACTGGTTGAGTTTTACTGGATATTTCCTATGGAAGCATCCTTGATTTGAGCTATTAAGGGTCTTCTCAAGCTGAACATTCTATTAGGAATCTTAAATGGGATGAAGTGAATGGTAGTATTAGTACACAAGTAAATGAATCAACCTGAAATAGAATATGGTCCTCTTTTATCTTTGTGGAAGATAATATCAGCATTACATCCTTTACATGCTTGAAAGAGATCTTACACTAAAAATTGGAAGAGCACTCAACTCTCCTTTACTATTAATTCAACTCACTACACACAGGCATGTGTTCATCTTCCTTATATTATCTTGATCAGTGAAGGAAACTGGAATGCTTCTTAATTACTGCTTACATGTACTAATCACAGTTTTTATACCTGTTTCAATGCTTCTATAATATTTAATCATTATGAGGAATATATATATATATATATATATATATTCTTAAAGAACAGGAATATGGATAATTGCTAATTTAGAAAAACAGGGGTGGCAAGCCCCAACTGTTTGCATGTTGCAATAATTTCCAGGTAAATTAATAAAATACAGCAAGAGACTTGAGGGTATTTTGATTGTAGTTATATTAGAAACTATTAGCATCACTGTAACTGCAGCAGTAGCTGGAGTGGCTCTTGATCAGTCAGTACAAACCACTCAATTCGTGCAAAAGTGGCATGAACATTCTGATAGATTATGTGAAATTCAACATTCTGTAGATGAAAAGTTGGCAACTCAAATAGCAGATTTGCAACAAGCAGGTATATTGTTGAGAGATCAATTAATTTACAAAAACAGTTACAGTTTAAATGTGACATGAGTAGCTCTTCATTTTGTGTTATTCTTCATCACTATAAAAAACACACTTTTCCCTTGAGAAATTGTCAGAAAACATTTAATGAATCAAGGAAACTTATCCTTTGACATTGGAAATCTACAGAAAATTCTATTTGTGTTATTTAACCACAAATTAGAATTATTACAAGGAACTGATTTGTTGCAAGCTATGGGTGAAAGAAGAGAACATTTGAATCCTTTAAACAATTACATTTATTTCAAACACCTGCTATTGTTCTATGCGGTCTTATTATTACTCTTTGCTTACACCCTTTTGTAGTATGGCAATAATCATCCAGAAATTACCATGAAACAGGAAGACATATGGCAGCCTTTGCATTAATACTTCAAAAGATTGTTGAGAAACAAAAAGGGGATTATGTGGGGAAAGGTATGTCATAAATTAATCTTACTGCTTGTAACTCTAAAGACTTTAAGCTCTGCTAGGCCACAAGATTGTTTGTTCTGGTAGAAGTCTTGCTAAAGCATAGTGTAAAAGGAAATGAAGGCAGGACTTCAGTCCCAGTGGAATGCTGCTGGAGCAGCATGAGATTCTTTGCTAAGATACATCTGAAAGAATGTTAAACATGAAGGCCAGACACAACCAAAGATGGTCTCTTGGATAGGTAAAAAATTAGGTTCTCACTTATCTGTACTTTACCCCTCTTATTTCCTGCTTTTGCTTTTTGTAAAGGAAAGACATAAATAGCCAGAGCAAACTACAGTGAAGGCTTCGGTCCTAAAGACTGTGGTTTCCTGATCCCATAACTTTGTTTCTATCATTTTCTTTCTATCTGCCACACCTTGTTTTCAAGATCTGTTACCTCATAGAAAGCAAAAACAAATGAATTGAGCATTTATTACAGAAAATTTCAAGAATAAAAGCAAGCATCTTTATGTTTTTATCCTCAGTGAAATAAACAATAACAGTTGACATTTAATTTTACACAATACTTTTAAGTTCAGAAATTATTTTAATTAGAAGAGTAGTCACTTTTTACAGAGAAAATTTTATGACTTACTAGCTAAATTCTCTGTCTCATGATTTAGTCATTATATTTGCCTTTCCCCCAAAGCAGATGCATGTCAAATACTACTGAAATATTATGGCTTTATTTGGTATAAATTACTGTATTTCTATGAGAAAATCATCTAGTCATTCTAAGGACAGTATGTGTGTACATTTGTAACACACCTGACTTCATTCCATTACCATTCTTTGCTGCCTAGAACAATCTTCATTTTAGACTTTGTCAATACACTATTTGCTTACAATATATTGCACCATACACTTGACTATTTTGAGACACATGTGTTCTATTTTTCAGAGACTTATGAATATGTCTTCCTGCTAGGCAATGATGTTCATCTCAAGTCACACGACATCGCTGCCCTATAGCCTTCACTTATCTCTCCAGTGGACTTAAACATTTCTCCTCCTGAGACATTAAAGCAATTTAAATGCAGTATCATATTACAATAAGACTTAAAAATAGCCTTTTTAGTCACTCATGTTATGCAATTCTCATTTAACTTCTATCTTAAGTTTGCTCAAAATCCTCAAATATTGGGCACATTAGTTAGGGTTCTGTAGAGGAACCTAAAGGATAGAAATATATAACCATGCCATGGGATTTATTAGGCAGGTTTATATGGAAGACAGACCACAATGGCTGTGTTTTCTGTACAGAGCCAGAGAATGAAAGATTTTGTTAATTTGAGTGATTTGATTACTTTGGTCTGATTGGATTACTTTATAAAAGGCAGTAAAAGCTGGGCTTGGTGGTATATGCTGTTAATCCCAGCACTAGGGAGACTGAAGCAGAAGGATCCTTGTGAGTTCAATACCAGCCTGGGCTATGAAGTGAGTTCAAGGCCAGCCTAAACTGCATAGTGAGACCCTGTCTCAAAAAAATAGGGCCATGGATTTAGCTCAGTGACATAAACGCCTGCTTGGCAAGTCCAAGTTTGTGAGTTTGATCCCCAGTACCAAAAAAAAAAAAAAAAAGGCAGTAGAAATTATCATAATGTATGAAAATGTCAACTATATGCCTTCATACAAGAAGATGAAAGCTTAAGAAAAAGCAGAGTCAAGGATACAGTACCTATTCAATCCCGAAAGCCTGAATACTCACTGGGAAACCTCTCTCATACAAGTCTTTGTTGGAAAGCTAAAGAAACTGGAGACTTCCAGGCCAAAGTCCAAAGATGATGACATCAAAGGTTACACATGCTCAAGAGACTAGAGCTCTTCAAAATGGCACAGTTACATTGAGAATCACAGCACTCTGAAAAAGGAAGTTGAAAAGGATATCAGAAAATGGAAAGCTATCCATAGTTCATGGACAGGAAGCATCAACATTATGAAAATGGCCATACTCCCAAAACTGTTGCAAAGATTTAATGGAATCCTGATCAAAATACTATTAGTGTACCTCACAGATTTAGAGAAAATATTCCTAAAATTCATCTGGAGCCAGAAGAGAGCTACAATAGCACAGGCAATGCTGGGGAACTAAGGCAAGACAGGAAGCATCACAATCCCTGACTTAAAATGATACCACAAAGCTACTGTGATAAAATCAGCAGTGTACTGGCAAAAAAAACAAAACAAAACAAAACAAAAAAACAGATCTGAGGATCAGTGGGACAGAACAGAGGTTGTAGGCACAGCTAGAAACACACTCAGCCAACTTACATTTGACAAAGGGACCAAACATATATACTGGAAGAAAGCTTCTTTAATAAATGGTGCTGGAAAAATTGGCTTCCCATAGGTCAAAGAATAAAACTAGACCCATGTCTAACACCAGACACTAAACTAAAGTCAAAATGAATCAAAAATCTAAGTATTAAAATAGAAACTATATCTATTAGAAGACAAATTAGGTAAAAATCTTGAAGACATAGAAATAGTTCATGAACAAAACACAAACTGCAAAGGAAGTACTTCAAAGAATTACCGGGATCTCATCTTAATACAAAGTTTTTACACATCAAATGAAAGTGTAAAGAAAACCCACAAAATGGGAACAATTTCACCCAAATGAACTTCACCCAAAAGACTTCAATCTAGAGCATATAAAGAATTGAAAACAAAATCAGTTCCCCCAAATTCAAAGACCCAATCCAAAAATGGGCTTCTGAGATGAATACACACTTCTCAAATGAAGAAATTCAAATGACAAGAAAATATATGGAAGAATATTCAACATCACTGGTCCTTCAAGAAAC
>RJWM01045636.1:0-12712 GCA_004363535.1 Dasyprocta punctata | reverse complement strand
TCCCCTCCTCTTCCCTTTTCCCTTTCCGCCCATTCCCCTCCCAATTGTCTTTGCTCTTTGAGCTGTTCTCTACCCTTCCACAGTATCCATTGTAGACTCTGAATCACATATACTTTTCCATTTCTTACACTAGGGAGACAATACGGTATTTACACATGTGGGTTTGATTTATCTCGCTTATGAGTATGGTCTCAAGTCAAGGGGACATTTTAAAGGAGGTAAATTCACTAATAAAAGAGGAGAATTATGACTTGACTGTGCAGTATGAATAATGGCATTTCTGTCAGGTTTGTACTCTCTAACTGTGTCATGATATTTTCTTCTTTTTCTGCTAGTCACACCAACTATATGGAACCAGAAAATGGCACATGAATTTACAAAATCTTCCTTCTGGGAATTTCAGAGGACTCCAGTTTGCAGCCCTTCCTCTCTGGATTGTTCCTTGTTATGTATCTTGTCACTGTGCTTCAGAACTTGGTCATCATTCTGGTCACAATCTCAGACCCCCACCTGCACACGCCCATGTACCGCTTCCTCTCCAACCTGTCTTTTGCTGACATCGGCTTCACCTCTACCAGCATCACAAAGATGCTGGTGAACGTTCAGACACAAAGCAAGGTCATCACCTATGAAGGCTGCATCACACAGGTATTCTTTTTCACACTCTTTGGAGTTTTGGACAGCTTGGTTTTGACAGTAATGGCCTATGACTTCTTTGTAGCCATCGGTCACCCTTTGCATTACATGGTCATCATGAACTTCAGACTCTGTGGATTGCTGGTGCTGGGGTCCTGGGTCACAGCTGCGTTATACTCCTTATTACGAAGCTTAATGACCTCGAGGCTGTCCTTCTGCACAGACTTGAAAATCCATTTTTTATGTGAGTTTAATCAGTTGATTCTCCTTGCATGTTTGGACCCCATTGCTAATGACATAGTGATGCATTTTGCAGTTGTAGTTTTGGGCGGTGGTCCCTTTGTTGGTATTCTTTACTCTTATGCCAAAATAGTTTCCTCTATCTGTGCCATCTCATCAGCTCAGGGGAGGAATAAAGCATTTTCCACCTGTACATCTCACCTCTCTGTTGTCTCCTTATTCTATTTTACTATTCTGGGTGTTTACATTAGTTCTTCTATTAGACAAAACTCACAGTCAGCTGCAAAAGCCTCTGTGATGTACAGCGTGGTCACACCCATGCTGAACCCATTCTTCTACAGTCTGAAGAATAAGGACATAATGGGAGCTTTGAGAAGACTCCTCAGAGAGAAGCCATGAGCCAGCCAAAGTACAGGAAGCTCCTGTTGTTACGGTATTCTAAGCAGACATTGCTATTCTTCAATATGACATGAAGTAGAATTTGCTGTTGCAATTTATTCCTAGAAGCTTTCACTTAAATTTCAGATGATGCATGAAATTAAAACACCCTCATTTATAAGATTTCTACTTTCTTTGATATGTAATATGTTACCTATTTTTTTTGCAAATATTCTGACAAATTAAGCATGAGAAGCAATTCGGATATTTTCAGTAGTTTCAGTGGGAGTTGAACTGATTATCCATACAATAACAATAGATAGTTGAATTCATTGTAATTTTTTGTTTAAAAGAAATTCTGACACAGTAGCTTTTCAAATTTTTCTCCATTACTTTTTTCCTAATTGTTAAGTTTAGTGTTTTTTGTGATGCAGCCCTAAGACTTCTGTTTTTATAGTCAAGTTTAGGAAATTATGATCCTTCAAACAATACTGTTCTCTTATTCTGCACATTTTCAGCATGCATTGTACATACCTTATCAAAAAGCAATAATAAAGGCTGGGCGTGGTTGTGCACGCCTTTAATCCCAGCCCTCGGGAGGCTGAGGTAGGAGAAGTGTTGTGAGTGTCAGGCCAGCTAGGGCTACAGCGCAAGCACAAGGCAGATCTGACCTACATATAGTGACCCTGCCTCAAAAAACTAGGGACGGGAGTTTGGCTCAATGGCTTAGAAGCCTGTCTGGCAGACACAAGGTTTTCAGTTCAGTCACTGGTGCTGACAAACAAAAAAAAAAGTAATAATGAAATATTGCTGTCAACTACATGCTAAACGTGTCGCCTGCTCAGAAAAACAAGTTTGTATAGAGCAACTGATTAATATGATGTCAAAATCAGAGATGTTCTTACATGAGTACATATTCCAATCACATATGGAACTTCAGTCATATATCTATGAAGATGAGCTTGATTACGTGCACCTGATTAGTGAAATGTGCATTCCCTTGAAATGCCTGGGTTTTCACGAGGCAGAGCTGGTGTTATGCTAGAGACCACATGTAGAACTTTTATTTAATAGGTTTCAGAATTTGCTTTCATGTTCTACATGATTCACGGTGTCCTGTAGGTTGACATCTTCCTGTACTTTCTAAAATCTGACTTCTTTCATTGCCGTAGACAAAATTTTTCCTCCTTTATAAAGTTTGTCATAAACATCAAAGTGCAGGTGAGGGAATAATACACACGAAGGCTGTCATTTTCACTTTTTGATGTTGTAAACTCTGTTTGACCCTCATGAATAAAGAATAAATTCCACATAAGCCTGAATCTGAAGTAGTGTCCTTAGTGGGATAATAATCTCCCACAATGAACTCTTGATGGTTCCTGAAATGAAGATTTGAGTGTTAGAAGCACTTTTTTTCTCCTGAGTTAACATATGTGTCCTCCAACTCTCTGGAATGGAAAAACATCGATGATTACTATTTAATATTATTATCAAAAATAGATGTAAATCACCAACTAATCAGAAATATTGCCCTCATATAGCAGACCAAATGACCCAATGTGCCATTTTCATTTACATGAGTACTGGAAGTCCTAGAAAGAACAATTATATTTGAGAAGAAATAAAAATAATTGAAACTGGAGAGGAGGAAGATAAATTGTCACTGAAGAGGGATCTGAGGAAGGTGGAGAGACGTAACTGAAAGATGAAAAGAGGAATAAAAATGATCAAGACAAAATACGTATATGGACAAATTTCCAAGATTAATTTAATTAATCTTGCAAGTATATAGTTGTAATACATAATAAAAAGGGAGAAAAAACTAACAGTTCTACAAAAATTATAATTTGAAAAATTCAATAATGTTCCAGGATGCAAAATCAACATAAAATTCAGTACTATTTCAAACAGTAGTAACAAAAATAAACAAATAAATAAAAATTTAAAGGATTAATTCTAGAGTAGTTACAAAAACATGATCTATCTAAAATATATTTGACCAAGAAATTAAAGATCTCTACAATAAAAATTATAAGACACTAATGAAGGAAATAAGGGCACCAAGAGAAAGAAAGTGAGAATGGATATTGTTCAGTTTCCCATGTTTCCCAAAATATTGACATTCTCATGCAATCCCTATCACAGTAGCAAGAGTATTCTTCACAGGACATAAAAAATCCTAAGTATCATACCATTCTTCAAATAACCAGAATAAGCCATGCAAAAAGAACTAAGCAGGAAGTATCACAACTTCAGACTCCACAGCACACTTCTAATTTATACTAAATACGTCTGCAAGGTACTTACCTAATAACAGACAAAATAACACTCAGATTACATTTTATTCATGAAAGAATGTGTGTCATCAAGAAATCAAATAATAACAAATGCTGGTTAGGCTATAGAGAAAATGGAACCCTTTATATTGTTGTTGGGGATATAAACCATTTAGAACCATTATGGGCATCCACATAGAGGTCACTCAAAATGGAAAAACTAGAAATGTCATTTGACTCTGTTATTGCCCTCCTGTGTATCCTCCCAAAACAGCAAAGACTTCCTATGACAGTGATACTAGCGTACTCATGCATACAGCAGTGCAATTCGCAAGAGCTGAAGTTTGACAGAGGCTTATAGATCCATCAACAGACGAGTGGATAAGGAAAATGTGCCCGTTTCCAAACAATGGAGTCGTATTCTGACTTAAGAAAAGTAAGCTTGAATCATTTGTTAGAAAATCAATGCACCATAACACTGTAATATTAAATGAGACAAATAAGACACGTGGATTTAAATATCACATTGTTTCTCTTACATGGAAAACCCAAATCATAAATAAAACACAAAATAAAGATAAGTGGAATTGGGAGACCTTTCTCAAATGGGAAGGGAATCAAGAGATGGAGGGAGAGCAGTGGAAGAGGATGAAAAGGGAATTACAGTATACTATGTATATGTACAAATTCCCCACAAGAAATGTCAACATTATGGACTTCAAACGTGTATTAATAAAAATTTAAAAAGTCATATAGATGAATAAAGAGAAAGGACTCCATATATTTGCCCCAAAATGATTTTCAACATGGATGCCTAGAACATATATTGGAGTCAGAGTAGCTTCTTTACTGAACGTTTTTGAAACACTGGAATAACTGCCAATGAATGAGACTATCGCCACGATCTCTTTCTGTATCAGCTAGGGTTTACTAGAGAAACAGATATATCACAAAATATACAACTGTATAAGAAATAACAAGATTGGCTTACGATGGTCAGCCACAAAGTTGAATAAAGGAGCTTGCAGAGGGGGTCTGCAAGCTGGAGGGGGAAGTGTCCAGCCCAAGGGCTGGAGCTTACTGCAGTGTCCTATGCAAGTCCGTATTAGGAGGCTGATGGGTTTATGACAGAACACTGAAGAATCTACGACGGAAGGCTGAAGAGCATACCACGAAGGCTGAAGAGTCTA
Organism: Dasyprocta punctata; assembly: GCA_004363535.1. NCBI lineage: Eukaryota > Metazoa > Chordata > Mammalia > Rodentia > Dasyproctidae > Dasyprocta > Dasyprocta punctata. The sequence goes on along the minus strand of RJWM01045636.1, from coordinate 7,992 downwards.
CCACGAAGGCTGAACAGTCTACGATGAAGCTGGACAGTCTATACCAGAAGCCAGGTGACAACGTCCAAGCTGAAGGTGAAGACTGGAGCTCCTCTGAAGAAGCAGCAATCAGTCCCTCCTCATTCACCTTTTATAGTACGCAGGCTGCTCCCCTGGGGTGGGGGTAACACTCACATCATCTGCCTGCCCTCCTCTTGCACAGGATGAGGATGTTTACAAAGTGAGACCCCTGGCTCCCTGCTGAGTCTCTCAGTTAAACTTCTGACCTTCTCAAATTGACATAAGGAACAGGTAACTGCTGGTGCTCTACACCCCAGGATGTAGAGCTGCTGAGTTACTTAATCAAGCTTCTAGACTTCTCAAGTTGACACAATGTATAAACCATAACACTTTCCCTATGCAAAAATCAACTACCGTTGCAAGAAAGGCATAAGTGTTAAATGTGAGTCCTGAAGTGTGAAACTCATAAAGGAAACCTCAGGACAAACAGGCCACAAGGCCAAAATGTCTTGGGTAGATGCCTGAAAGCACAGACAATAATAAGGGTAATCATCAAATGGAATCGTACATTAAAAAGAGGGAACTGAACAGCAAATAAAATTATCAAGAGTGAAGAAATCAGCTATATAGTGGAAGAAAATATTTGCAAACAGCGTGAAAAGGGTTAGTATACAAAATATATAAGGAAGTCCCATAAGTCAACAGGGAACAACCTGCTTTAAAAATTGAAAATTACGTAGGTGGATATTTCTCAAGAGAAGATACGCAAATGTGCAATGAGCATATTAACCATGTAGAACAGCACTCTTAGAACCGCAGTGAGACCTGTCATCTCACCCTCGGTGGAATGCCTCCTATCAGTCGCCACCATCAGGGCGACCCAGGGGAATGGTGTGGAAGGCGGCCCCGCCCATCACTGCCTCTTCAATCCAGGTGAAGCCCGGGAAAGGCCCAGAGAATGGGCCCTCCAACCTGCTGCTGCTGCTGCAGAGACTGAGAGAAACTGATGGAGAAGGCCCAGGAATCAGGGGGAATGTCGGCAACACAGCAAGGTCCCAACTGGGGCACACAGGATGGACAGGTGGGACCAGCAGCGTGGAAGTTTCCAAAGTAACAATAACAATAGGAGCAAACAGGTGGGAAGTTAGGTGAACAAGTGTTGTGCTTGAGGACAAAGACACAGAAATAGAAGCAGGGAGGTGGGTCTCTCTCTCTCTCTCTCTCTCTCCCCCGCCATCTCTGTCTCAGTCTTTCTCTCGCTCCATTTTCTTTTCTCTTTCTTTTTCTTTCCTCTTTTCTTCTTTCTTATCTTTTTTTCTCTTTCCTAAATGACTTTGGAGAACTTAAGTCACAGGAAGCTAATCCCATCCACCAAAACCAGAGACCAAGCTCAGATGCTCCTCCGCTTACTCCTTCATTCTCTCTCTTCTGCCCTCTTCTGTAGTTTCCCAAGGCTTATGTGATCATCCTTAGTCCTCCAGCCTTGCTTCTAATTTCTAATCAGGTATCCTTTTTTTATCCATGATCCTTCTTAAATATCCCAACAATGTAAAACCATTCTACCCAGGGGAAACACTTTACATACAAGCTCCCAATGATTATTTGGTAGGGGTGCCAGAAATGAGGCCTAAGTACATTACAGTGTCCTCCAGCCACTAGGTGGCGGTAGCACAGTCCCTTTTTAAATTATTAATGTTTATCTCCAAGTGGCCATTGCAGATAAACTGCCCATCTATGAAACCACTACATACAGCAGAGAACTGGAAACATTCTAAAAGAGTTTTAATTAATACCAACTTATTTTTATGATTTGTAATTTGAAGTAGATCATTTATCCTTCTGAGGCCCATTTCTGTGAAGATAGAATGAGGGAGGCTATACCTGTATTGTCCACATAGAATGAACTTTTGCATTTTGTTGTTGTTGCTGTTGTTGATTTTAATCAGCCTGGGCACAGGATCTCTCTATGTTGCCCAAACTGGCTTGAGCTCCTGAAATCCAAGTATCTTCCAGCCTCAACCTCCAGAAGAATTGAGACTACAGGTGTGCATTGCCACATCCATCTTGAATGAACTTCTATTTTTAAAAAATAATATTTATAAGGTAGTATGCAGAATGCCACATGTACAAAAAGATCAAACTTCTGGTTACTAAATGGTTTTCAAATGAAGCACTGAGTGACAGCTCTTAATTTGTGCTATCCATATCACTTTTCCCTAACTACATTGCAAAAAAAAATCATGAAGCCAAAGAATGTGGTGCCCATCATTTTATATTGAAAGAATCACAGTTCTCCTCTTTATTAAAGAGAACAGTGATATCCTGAGAAAAAGAGGTGGTGCTCCCAACACAAGTCAAAAGTTTGGAGATCCAAGGAATCGAATCCAGATAATTTTCCTGCTGTCAGACTGGGCGCCATCTTTAGCATGAGTTCCGATTAAGTGTTAGGCGGTTAGAAAGCTGGGAGGCATAAGAGTTCATGCAGGAATAATAAACACTGAATTCCCCTGACTTTCAACTTCCTCTCCTGGGAACAGAAAATTGCAGGGAAGACTTTCTTTCTTGAGCAAAACTTTCTCCCATGGGGAATGCTGTGCTCAGGGGCTGAAGTAGCAAGAGAGAGATGTGAGTCATGAGAAGATCTAAAGAGCCATATGTATGCTCTCTGCTCCTGTCCCCCAGAATGGGCAGCCGTAGGGTGGACAAAGCCTGTTTGTTCCTTTTTGAGTCCTAAGTCTGTTTCAGAGATCGATGCTTGACTGTTCCTCCTGCCTTCTCTGAGACTGTATCTCAATCTCCACCTTCAGCCATTCAAGGAAGAGTTAGGATTTACATGCAGAGACCTTCCTCTCAGAGTCCTCATCCAGGTCGGTCTGAGAGTCCAACAGTTGCTACAGAGAGTGGAAGCGAGGGGCGTCTACCTGAGTCCCCTGTAGAACCAAGCGAGCTAATCCTCGAGCTGAGAGACTGCAGTTTGCAGGGCCGTTTGCTCACTTGCTGAATTAATTAATTCATGTATTTATTCATGATTTTGCAAAGCAAAATGTCAGTTGAACTCCACATCTCACGTTCATTGCTCGCAATGACTTGAAAGTAATGGATCACAGAAGAGAAATGGAAAGGCCATGTTTCAGTAACAGTAGAACATGTTTCCAAGGGTCTTTGCAATTACAAGGAATTCAAAACTCAGACATTAACTGTGGAGAGACATATCATAAAGCGATAGTTTGTCATCTTTATTGATTAGATGGGAGTACATGTGAGTGTGCTACTACATTGAAAACCAATGTATTTGTTGAGAATCCTAAATCGCAGCAATAGTTTGTGCATCTCATATATTGTACTATCTTCCCTTAAGCTGTGAATTCACATTGAAAAATTAATTTAATGGGTAAAATGCGGTATACTAATGAGGATTTTGTGATTATTTCTTTCATCTTAGGGCTGCATATATTTATGAGTTTCTTAAGTGTTAAACTTTTTCTGTTTTGTTTTATTAGTATGTGTGTATGTGCAGTACATAATGATCACTTTCCTCATCGAGTGTACCTGCACACAATATGGCTTTATTTTTTTTGCCAATTTTCTGAGAATTTTAAAATTTTGTATGTTTTTATTAGCATATGTTGTGATGTATAATAAATTTGCTCATCTTGGCAAGTTGGTACATTTATGTATTTCTATATTCTATTGCATACTTGAAAGCTAAGCATTGGAGCTTCCTTCCAGCTTTACTGTTTGCCATATTATTTGTTTATGTGTGTTTGGGGAAAATGTGCGAAAGCTTTAAATTTTTTGTCATCAAGTGTAGCAGCTGATTCTATCCTATTTCTATTTTTTTTTCATATAAAGTGTTCTGCATTATTTGAGTAAATAAATGACTTTTTTTTTTTCCTGGCACTGGGGCTTGCGCTCATAACCTCGCGCCTGCCAGACAAACGCTTAAGCCGCTGAGCCAAACTCCCGGCCCTGGTTTTTTGAGGCAGGGTCGCAGTGTGTAGCTCAGGCCGGCCTTGCACTCGTGTTGTAGCCCAAGCTGACCTCGAACTCACAACACTCCTCCTACCTCAGCCTCCCGAGTGCTTGGTTTAAAGGCGTGTGCCACCACACCCGGAGTGCTTGGTTTAAAGGCGTGCGCCCCCACGCCCGGCAATAAATGACTCTTTAAATACATTGCCGATTTGTTTTCCAGTCTCTCCTATTGTTCCTATTATTGCGTCTTTAGATGTATTTTTAAATGCTGCATCACCTCAGCCATCATTTGTTGGCATTCTTCATCATTTGAATAAAAATCACTTTTGTCTATACATTTTAATCCTTACACCTACATAAGGTAAAATTATACCTTTAAATACTAATTGTATTGAGATTTTAAGAGACATTTTATATTCTTTTGTTTCTCAGACATTAACAATTTAATCCTAAATTAGTGATTCACATGAATTTTTTAAAGTTCATTTTTTCTATTGTGGGGTACAATCTGTATGTTTCATCATACCAAATATAACTTTACATTGCTTTTTGGACAAATGTATTATTTTTATCTTTTATTAGTTTTGATAGGCATCAAGGGGAAATAACAGGAGTTGAAATTCCACCAGAAATGTGTATATGTCTCTCAAGGACTACCTGCACTTCTTTTAGGACTTCTCCTCTCCTGAGTCCATATAAACACAGGCTCCCTCTCTGTTTACTGAGTTTATCTTTTGTCAACACAGGGCAATTAACTGTTATAAGAAAAAGGGGCCTCAAACTAACACAGGATGGTAGACTGATGAACTAGCATTTCTGGTTACTATTTCTTTTTAAATTTTTATTTTATTTTATTAGTACATGTTTTGATTCATGCAGTTTACAGTCTCCATGGGCAGTGGTGACATGTCCGTGTTACACCTTGTTTTTTTAAATCCCCTTCCTTTCCTCCCCCCTCCTCCTCAGATTCCCCAGCCCCTTTTTCATAGTTGCTGATATTATTTATCCCAGCTCGTTATGGCAGATTAGATACTACAGTGAGGCATTGCAAATGTGATCCCCAAGGAATTCCTTTGTCAGAAAGTCTGGGTGTTCACGCCCCAGTTACTGCTCTGCTCACTCCACTGAAAGCTGGGGTTGAGTCAAACTTGGGACCTCTTTCTGCCAGGTTGCAGGTATCTGCAGAGTTTGATCCGGTTTGAGCTCTTGGATTAGGAACTCTTGCTGTCCCTGTCCTTGGGTGTGATGGCAGAGTCACCTTAGAAGTTGAATGGCACAGAATTGTCCACTGAGTCATGGTTATTTCTTCCCAGTCAATTCCACTACAGCAGTATAAGGCTGATCTGTTATAGTGGTAATCTATCAGGACAAGTTCAGATATAACACACCATACAACCCAGTTTTAGTGCTCCCTTTAGCAGTAAGAAAAGGCCACCAAGCTTAACCTCCAGTCCTGTGTGACTCAGTCTGAATTTGGTGTCTGATTGCAGGAACCAAGCCTGTGATCACCAGCCCCTGCCTCTCAGAGGGACCTTGGCTGTGTGAAGCCACAAAGGGGCTGTCCTGGAACAGAGGTTCTAACAGCCAGTCCTTCCCCACAAGGGCGTCCCACCAGCTCTTGTGCCACATAAATGTGACCTGCTGTGCTTGCACTGCAGTCACTCACCGATTATTGCCTACGGTGGGCCACTTGGAAGCAGAGTCTTGTGTTCTTCCTAATGTCTCCATCTCCATAGATTCTCCTGACCCCAGTGCAATTCTCCAAGTGTAAAGAAATTATTAGATTCACTGCACCTCCCAGCTGGCAGCCAACCAGTCACCATCCATGGCACCATGGTTACTCTGCTGCAGTGTGGGCCACCTCTTTTGTATCTCTTACTTCTATTTCTCCTCTGTTAGTTCTCTCATTGTTCCTGTGTGCCATTTTCTCACAATGGTTCGTCTCCAAGCCATGGTCCTTCAGACTTCTGACACTTTGTCCTTGAGAAGCTAAATTACTGGCACTGACTGTTCTGCTATCTGGTTTCCTGGTTACTATTTCTACAATCTTAGGGATGCCCTTACCTGATATAGATAAGTTGCCTTGTATCACTTTCTAGTAGTGTGGGTGAGAATAAGATTAGCATAATATTAAACCTTGCATGGTGTGTGTGTGTGTGTGTGTGTGTGCTTTTAGGGATTTGCTCAGTTTCCAAGAAATGGTACTTGAGTACAATATTCAACTGGGTCTCAACTTATGATGATTTAACATAAGAATTTTTTGCTTTATAATGGAGCAAATATGGATCCAGTGTAATCATACTTGGATTTTTTTCTTTTTTTCAGAAGAGTAATATGTACTACCATAAGCTTTCACAGTGGTAGTTACTTGCAGCAAGTCACAGATTCCAAGTCAGACACATCACTAGGGTATACATGTAGATATGTATTTGGTAAGCACATGTAAACATGTATTTATTGGGGTTTCTTGATTAGTACGTATTTATATTGCATAATGATTGTATTCATCACTTGGTGTTGGCCCATGTACATAAAACATATTAATTCTTTTTTATCCTCTTCTCCACTTCCTCCACTCTCCCTCTATCTCCTGGTAATATTGCCTGTCATCTATTTTCTTTGTTTATACTTTGTGTTTCTCATACAAGAGAAACCATGATTTTTTTTTGCACCAGGAATCGAACTCACAATCTCACGCCTGCCAGACAAATGTTTAAGCCGCTGAGCCAAACTCCCAACCCTGGTTTTCCTGAGGCAGGGTCACACTATGTAGCTCAGGCCAGCCTTGCACTCACTTTGTAGCCCAAGCTGGCCTTGAACTCATGACACTCCACCTACCTCAGCCTCCTGAGTGCTGGGATTGAAGGCGTACCTCACCACGCCCTGCTGGAACAATGAAATATTTAAGACTATATGTTTGATGTTATTTCATCATTGATCACCTTGTTTTAAAGATTGCTTGTGTTGTTTCTCCATCATTAAATTATATGCACATTTGTTTTACTGCGCTGTTCATATATCATCTGGGCCACTCTTCTAACAAGATTTACACTCGATTTTTATTTTTAGAAAACTACAAAGAAATATGTCATTATAATGGTAAAACCCATGAACTCTTGAAGAAAAGCTAAACATTGAAAATGAATCTCAATTCAGAGATAATGAAAAGGTCCCTTAAATGGAACCAATACAAATATCAAATATAAAAATAACTAATGGGTTGTAGAACTGTATGGAGCTTTTCTGAAAATTTACTAATGCAACTTTTCCTTTCCCTCAGGAGGTCATTACAGCCATATGGAACCAAGAAACGATACACACATTTCAGAATTTTATCTTCTAGGATTTTCACAATATCCAGAACTTCAAAGTTTGGTGTTTGGAATTTTCTCCTCCATGTATCTGATCACTGTACTTGCGAACCTACTCATCATCCTGGCCATCATCTCTGACTCCCACCTGCACACTCCCATGTACTTTTTCCTCTCCAACCTGTCCTTTGTGGACATCTGTTTCACTTCCACCACTGTGCCCAAAATGCTGATAAACCTCCAGACACAGAGTAAAGTCATAACCTATGAAAGCTGTGTCACCCAAATGCATTTTTTTGTGCTCTTTGTAATATTGGATGCCTTTCTACTGACTGTGATGTCCTATGACCGCTATGTCGCCATCTGCAACCCACTGCATTACACAGGCACCATGAACCCCCAGTGTCGCGCGCTTGTCCCGGCTGGCAGGAAAAACACACGACACAGTGCAGCAGTAGCGGGAGGCAAGCTTTAATCGTCCCCGGAGAGGTACGCCCGAGAAGCCTCACAGCGTCCGTCCATGACGGCTCCTTCCGTGCTTCTCCCCGCGCGCAGGGCGGGAACCCAAATAAGTACCGTTACATCCTCCAATCAGATCATCTCGGGGGGTACATTATCATTGGTTGGCGTCATTAGTAACTGGGCAGAGATCATCTACAGCGGGGTTGTTAACGCCCAGGAAACGGGAAACGGGCGCCAACTTGCCTTA
>RJWM01045635.1:0-12713 GCA_004363535.1 Dasyprocta punctata | reverse complement strand
GCTCACGTTGTAGCCTAAGCTGGCCTCGAACTCACAATGCTCCTCCTACCTCAGCCTCTGGAGTGCTGGGATTAAAGGTATGCGCCACCACGCCCGGCAAATGTTTTTGTTTTTAACTGCTTAAATATATTGCTAAAGTATATTATTGCTAACATTATTTCCATATGAAGTCAACTATATTTATGTTTATTCTCTTGGACATAATGTATGCTTTTTCACTAGTTTGGACCAATATAATTACAAAACACATTAGGATATATCTGTATTCACACTATTCAATTTGTGGTTACATTTGGGGTTTTTGCAATTGTGGATTTATAGATTTCTGCAAATTTGGAAACTTTCATTATATTATTTTCATTAGTTTTTTTCTCTGACACTCTCAAGTCCTCTACATCCTTGCTAATTTCCATGCCTCTAATTACAATTAAATTATGTTTCTGAAGTTATTAGGTAACTGACAGTGTGTTTATTTTTTAAACTGCATATATTTCCTGGGTATTTTTTTCTGGATAATTTCTGGTTTTTATCTTCAAGGTCACTGTTTCTTCTGCAATGTATACTCTGCAGTTTACAGTACCAGCATTTCATTTATCTCAGACATTTCAGAGTTCCCCTTCTAGATGTTTGGCTATATTTTTACATCTTTTCTTCATTACTTAATGTATTCAGATTTTCCTCTACTTTGAACATATGGAATACAGTTGTAATAACTGTTTAAATGTTCTTTCTTGCCAATTTTAACATCTGGATCGGTTTCAATTGATTTAATTTTCTTCTCATTATGGGTTGCATTTTCCTGCCTGTTTACATGCCTAATAATTTTTATGGGATCCCAGACACTGTGGATTTTACACTGTTGGATGTTAGCTATTTTTGTAATCATATACTCTCAAATTTTGTTCTGGAACTTATTTATATAGCAAAGAAATTATTTGATACTTTTAACTGCAAAATTTCAGATTTCTTAGGTGTTTCTGGAGTAATGCATTATGGAGTTCTAATTATTCTCCACTATGAGGCAGAATTCTTCTAAATATCTTACCAAATATTCATTGAATTAAAAAGGCTTCCCCTATGACTGATGGAAATAGGCTTTATTCCTAAACTTCAGGTGGTTCATTCTAAAACCCCAGCTAGTTTTTCACATGTGTGAACTGATCAGTATTCTGAGAACACTTGAAAGAATTCTAGAATTTGTTCCCTGTGCAACTCTCTTATCTCCAATATCTTGTTCTTGAGAAATCTGTATATCCTTTTCTTCCTGAACTTTTAGTTTTGTCTCCTCAACTCAGAAAATATGCTAAGCTCAGGTTTTTTCTTTTTGTTCTGTAGCCTGATAATTATCTCAAATCAGTAAACTTAGGCAATAATAGAGGTCACCTCATTTGTTTACTCTCTCTCCAGAGTCACTCTCTGTTCTTTGTTGTCTGATATTTAATAACTTAAAAATTGTTTTCATATATTTTGTCTACTCACCTATATTCTATAGTTAGGAGAAAAAAAATCCAGTTTATGTTACATTATTGGCCAGATATACGTTGATCAGAAACATAATCTCTCTGAAACCTTTATTTTAAAAACTGGCATAATAAATTGGTACAATTCTCACATTGACTTTACCAGTCATGGAGTCAGAGCAATTTTGATATTAAGGACCATTGATAGTTCCTGAAATTTATGCTACATTTCAAAATACACAGTAAGCTAAAAGTATTTTCAAGCTTCCAGCAGAATAAACAATACTATCATCGAAGATTTAAAAGATGCAAAGGTTGGGATTCTTAATACATTCTCAGATTGCCTGGTGGCTAGAGCGTGACTTTCTTGGTATATGCCAGAGTTATTATAAGCATAATTAGCTTTTTACTGCAGTTTCACATCATCACAGACTTCAGTCCCTATAATGTACTTATTGATCTTTCATAGACTCTATCAGTGATACCATGCTGACAGGGCCTGTAGAACCAGAAATACCAGTTATCTGACAGACTGGCAAGTTATACTATAAGGAGATAAACCTTAGACCTTGGTATCTCTGTATAGTTACTAGTGTTCAATAGTTTAGACTTATAAGTTTGGGACTTCAAAAATTTTTAAAAAGTACGTTTGTTGGAAAACTCCATCCTAGATATGTCTTTTTGAATTTGAAACATTAAATATACCTCTTTGTGTTTACTGTTCTTAATGGACCCATTTATCAAGTTCACCTGAAAGCCTGCCAACTTTGTGTGCGGTCTGGATGAAGATTAGGTGTTCTAGCTGGTCCAGACTGCAGTGTTCTGCCACTTGAACCTTTCAAAGAGCAATAGCTGTTCAATATGTGTAAAAAGAATGCACTTCAGTTTGTACTTGTATTTTGAAAAAGTTATGTAACCAAGTAATTACAGCCATTAAAAAAAAAGTCAAGAAAAAGGCCAAGAGTGACATGCAAAAGAAAAAAGAACACAAAAGCACAAATATGAGGAGTCAGAAAAATAAAAACTAGAAAAATGGTGGATTTTTTTGGATGCATATTCTGACCTAAGTCATGCTCCAAATCCCACTCCATCTGTTCTTTAGATTTTTGGGAAAAGTTCGTGCTCATTCAGACCCACCCACCCTCCACAGACAATTTCTTTTCCCAGACAATCTTACCTCCCACATTTAGAACAGCATCACAAATCATTTGAAATTTATAGTGCTTTTTATTTTGCACATCACAAAAACATTTGACTTTAGTACAAAAATTACTTTTCTTTCTGCCAAATTATGTTCTTCTATTTTTCATCCTGAAGAAAATAAAATCTAGGATAACAAACTTAACACTTGAATCATTCCTACTCAACATATCTAAAGTATGTATCTGTGGATTTTGAGGGAAGGATGACATGAATGAAGCTTTTTAATGGTAGTCACAAAATAAAGTTTGAAAATTAGATCCATTTACTTTTCGGAATACAATATTAGAACTATTTGAAAAGGAAAAGACCTTTCTTTTAAAGTAATGCTTTTGTAGCAAAGATTTCCTAAATAAGATCTCAGATATCTTCTTTAAAAATATTTGGTAAGTGTGTGCCTAATAAATATAACTAATTCTTCAGAATAGGGAAATAAGTCCTGGATTTTGGTATCTATATACAGCTGCTGGTCTTGAGACTGGTACGTTAGTTAATTCAAGGTGAAAAAAACTTCACTGGATTTGAAAGCTCCAGCCTGGGTATGTGTTTTTGGAATCAAGAGGTTATATAGGCTACTTTGGAATACTATTTGTAACAGACTCATTTATTTATAAAATCATAAAACTTTATAATGACTTGCTCTACAGCATTTTAAAATTTTCAACAAAGTACTATTTTCAAATAAGATCATTGCTTAGTTGGCTGTATTATTAATTTACCAATTCATAACTTCAAGTTGTAACAATGTAATGAGATCTTTCCCTGTTTTTAATGTTAGTATTTGTCATATTTCATGATATAAATATAGTACATTTTTGCTCATTGAAATAAATTTCAAAAAACTAAGTATATACTGTTCTGAAAATGAAGTAAAATGAGTATTAGTCATGTATCAGTATTAGTTTACTTTTTCTTTTTCTTTCTTTTTTTTTTTTTTTTGTACCAGTAATCAAATTCATGACCTTGCACTTGCCAGGCAGGCACTATGCCACTGAGCTATAGCCCCGGTTTAATTTACTTTTTCATTCTGTGTCACAGAAAGAAAATACATTTGCAGATGTCTATAATTTCTTTATGCAAATAAGTTGTCCCTAATTTATTGCTATTTTTCTTTCAAATTGAGCTTTCTACAGTTTATTTTTTCAAAAGCTTAGAATTCTAGTTAATGTTTCCTTTAGAGTTGGGAAGATCTAAGTTTGAGACTCATCATTCCTTTTTGTTATGCAAATTGCACATAGCATTCATACAGTAATGATAGCAATGCCATAGCAACTTCTTAGAGTACATGAAGCACTCAACTCTGAGCCTACGTCATAATAACCAAACAATAAAAATCTCTGCAGTTATGACCCAGTTTTCCTTTTTGTCTCTGTCATCACCTTTATCTTCTCTCTTCCCCTATCCTTACTGCTTAATAAGTCATCATCAGTGTCATGCTCAACATTGTCAGCATCTTCCTGTCATTCTTCTTTCAGAGTATTTTTAAAAGCAAATGACATAAGAGACAAATACATCTACCTTTAACCCAAGACATATAGGTTGTGGTAATTAGCAATTCCATCAGAATTCTGCATGAGAATAAACAAGAATCATTCAAGATCCAGGGCTGTCTGAAGGACAGGCAGAGACAGGTGGAGATGGATTGCTCTTTGGGAATTAAAAACATTCAGATCTCTTTACCTACATAAAGTGCTGTTTACCCAGTTGCTAGTGGGCACCATTCAGAAACTATTTTTTTAGAAACCTGCTTCTCTTGTTTTCTGTATCTGGATATCTGTGCATGACTAAAATAGATAACTGTCTTCAATAATGGTTCTTGAAGCTGGGCGTGGTGGCGCAAGCCTTTAATCTCAGTACGCGGAAGCCTGAGGTAGGAGGGGTGCTGTGAGTTCGAGGCCAGCTTGGGTTACAACGTGAGCGCAAGGCTGGCCTGAACTACATAGTGTGACCCTGTCTCAAAAAAAACTAGGGCTGGGAGTTTGGCTCAGTGGCCTAAGTGCCTGCCTGGCAGAGGCAAAGTTGTGAGTTTGAAATCCGGTACCACAGGAAAAAAAAAAATAATAGTAGTGGTTCTTGCTTGTCTTAATTGCCTATAAGGAGGCTAATCAGTGGATAAGCTAAAACTTAGAACCAATATAAATGCACAGAAACTATAAATGATATACACTAATTCTACATCATAATTCTATTGTTAATATCTTACTAACAGATTAAAGAAAAGATGAAGCACATAACCAGAAATAGCTAAGGTAATATTTTTATTTGCTTAAATCCAGATTGTCCTATTATTTTCTGAATCTTTTGCATGGCCCATTATGATTCTTAGTGTTTTAAATGTATTGTTGGCATGAATTAAACACTCCATGAGCGATGGTGCTTATTAAGGTTGTTTGAACTGCTATGCTAATGCTAATACGCTTTGATCTTTCTTTTTTTTTTTTGCAGCACTGGGGATTGAACTCACAACCTCGTGCCTGCCAGGGCAGGCACTGAAGCCACTGAGACAAACTCCCAGCCCTCGCTTTGACTTTTCTACAGCTACCAAAAGTTCATTTTTAAATACAAAAAATGCAATTGTTTTTCAAATTATTCAAACCTAATACTGTGTACACACTAGAAATCCAGAAGGCACTACTGTTCTAAAGCAAAGTGTGTTTTCACAGGCATGTCTGCATATCTCCCGAATCCTGTAAGTAGACAGTGAGTTACCAACTTTGACTGTGCATCAAGATTACTGGCGTATTTAAAAATACAAGTACCTTAGTCACAACTGCTGAGATTCTCATCTTGTAAGTCTAGGACAGGCCCCACATTCATACAAATATTAAAAACTATTGAAATAATTTCACTGCATGATAGGAACCAAGTGTCAAAAACACTTCTAAAAGAACTTTCACAAGACAAATCTTTCATACGTCATTACTTTTCACATTTCACATGCTTATTTTCCTTAGTCCATTCAATTGCATAGTAATATAATATAAAATTGAGTAGCTTATGAATAATAAAAATTTATTTCACAAAGTTCTGGAGGTTCATTAATTCTTAGACCAAGAGTTGAGCAGATATGGTATCTGATGAGGGTCCATTTCTTTGTTTATACATAGTGACTTCTTGCATTGCACTCAGAGGTTGGAGGATCAAGGTAGCTCTCTGGGAACTTCCTGTATAGGGGATCTAACCCTATTTATGGTTGACTCTGATTTTATAACCTACTTATTTCTTACAAGTCCTACCTCCTTATACCATCATATTGGTGATTAGGTTTCAATATAAATTTTGAGGAGACACAAACTGTCAGATCATAATAAATCCTTATTCCAAAAACTGCCCTTCCGTGGTTTCAGTTAGTTTGCCCAACTGCTCCTAAGTAATTATGTATTATGCCTGTAACCTGATTTCTTAATCATATCTATTTCTCCTTGCATGCTTATGTGTTTGCTGGGGAGCATTTGCCTTAAGAAAGGACACGAAATATCACAGCTAATGCTTTTCAAATGGACTGGCAAAAATTACATTTGAAAAATAAGCACAGAAGGACCTTAATTTATCTGAAGAAAATGATTTTTGTCTAATCTAAACAAAGCTAGTACAGTGATACAGTATATAATACTGAGTATTTGGTTAAAATATCAAAGCACATTATATGAGGTGTGATCAAAAGATAAAGTGAACGTTTAAATAAAAATTATAGTAAAAGGCACTCTGCCACTAATCCCCCTTAAAATACACTATGTCACTTGAAACACTTCTTCCAACTTTCTTGCCACTTTCTGAAGTAGTTCTGCAACATTTCTTTTGTGTTAGTCACAACTGGAAACAACAGAAAACTATAAAGCTTTCTGAAATCACCTAGATGATATTATTCCTGGTTTGGAGATCAAAAGATCCAGAGCAAAGACATGAACAAGAATTAAAATTCAGGAGCCCAAATTCATAAGGAACACAGTACCATGAAAACCAAATGAAATAAGTATGCAAATATTTTATTAGAAATGACTGTTAAATAGACTCACCTTAAAAACCTATTCTTAAAGTAAATAAACATGCATATTCCACATGAAGTCATTGTTCTTTTTTCCTAAAACAGGATCTTCCTGAAAATTATTTTGATGCTGAAGATAACAACTAGGTAAGTTTAAAATCATGTTCTATTTCACAATATTAAAGATCTCGTATTTTAACCCTTGCGCCTTAATGTCTCGAGTTAAGGTTATAGATAGTCTTGATACTGTATTCTTTACCATAAATAACAATAGGCAATTTAGTAGCCTCAATAGGGCTCTCATTCCCTCAAAAAAATGAGGGATAATCCCTGGAACCTTTAAAGTTCTCAAAATGAGGAGATAATTCTGGATTACCAAGTCAGTCCTGAATACTATTGCAGGTGTCATTGTAAGAGAGAGGGGAAAAATTCCACACACAAAAAGGAGGTATTATGGAGACAGAGTAAACAGATATCAAAGATGGTGGCCTTAAATAATGGAGCAAGATGGTGACAAACCAAGAAATACCAACAGCCACCAGAAGTTGGAAGAAGCAAAGAATAAAATCTGCCCTAATGTCTCAAGAGAGAGCAGAGCCCTGCTGACATCTCAACTGAGTCAGTCCAGTGACACTGATTCCAGCATTTGTTTGGGTGTGTTTGTTTTTTGGAAGTACTGAGGATTGAACCCAGGATCTCGTGCATGCTAGGCAAGCGCTCTACCAATGAGCTGCTTCTTAACTCCCTTTCTGAATTTCATTTTAAAAGAAAGTCTCACTAAATTGTCCAGAATGGCTTCCAATTTGTAATCTTCCTACCACAGCTTCCAGAGTAGCTAGATTATAGCTGTTCACTGCTGCATTCAGCATGACATCAGAATTATTGACTCCAGAAGTATAAGACAGTAAATTTCTATTGCATTGATTAATGAAGTCTGTGAGAATTTGCAACAGTACCCACAGAAATGTAGTAACAAGTTTTTAAAACATTTATACTTTTGTCAAGAAATCATATAGATACATATGTGCACAATTGAATACAATATAAAATTTCATCATATAATTCCCTTTATGCCTATCACATATACCGAACATGAATAATTTCTGCCAGTAATGTGTCATTCTACTCTTCAGGAAGGATAATAATAAGAAAATAAAGATTTCTTCACTTTTTTCTCTCTCCCTGTAGACCCACCCACATTACCAAGCATTTAAGAGTTTCTGCTTTAAGATTATCTCAGCACCTCTTTACAAACCAAATATCATTATAAACTACCATGTAAGTCCAGAAATCCATGCTTTGCTGTTTACCTACAGCAGTGACCTCCTAACTAGTCTGTCCTCCTCTATCCTACATTTTCTCATCCTCCTTTCTCTCCTGTGTCTTTCAACTCCCCAAAACTTGGGTGAGCATCCTTTGCCATAGTCTGGTTTGTGCTATGTTTGACCTCAATAATCTATATATCTTGTCCCCTTTCCCTTGTGACACCACTCCCAGCCCCACATCAGGGTAAAATCATTCCAGTAAAGGTAAAATCATTGTGAACTAGTTGCTGATAAATGTTGGGTTTTGCCTTATAACTTTAGAATATGATCCTATTCATATAGGTAAAAGGTATCAAGTTAATAGTTACCACAGTTTGTCAGTAGCTCAACTGTACTTGATGCTATTGCTATTGCTAGCTGAACTGCTTTAGCCAGGACATAATGCATGTTATAATCAGTTTTTCTCCCTTACATGATAATGCTAATTGTGTTGGTCATAATCGTCACCATAGTCAAATACCAAAAGACTGGGTGCTGGACCAAATATCCACTTTGTATCCTCAATAAATAGGGAAGGTGGATTTTTGAGATAGACATAAATAACAACCTATATCTAGATGATTTCCCTGAAGAACAGACATCCCCCAGGGAAGCCTTGATACTAGCAATGAAGTTATCTACCACAAGAAATTAGCAAGCAACAACTGAGAGAACAAAATAAAAAGAAAAATTTGAAACAAAGAAAACGTAAGACACAGAAGCAAAATGTAACCCCAGACTCCCAGCCCACCCAGGACAAGCCCAGAACACAATGAAATACAGGAAATCAGAAGGCATGCACTGGGAACTTTCTGAAAGAATAGCAGCACAAGTGAAAAAGCAAACGGAAAAAGCTATAGAGAAACTAATGTCTCAAATACAAAAAGAAATGAAGATCAAAATGACAAATGTTTGAGTAGACACAGATAAAAAAAAATAGAAGACCTTAAGAAAATGATGGAAACTATAAATGACCAACTTAGGAAATAAATGAAATTCATGAAACAGATCCAAATAAAAACCCAAGACATTAAAAACTTCATTGAAAGTATATGAAACTGATGAAATGAAGGCAAGGATAAAATATCAGATTTAGAAGACAGGAATGTGACTAGTCACAGGAAAAGAAAGATATCTTAAAAATATCAACAGACCATGAAAAATCAATCCAACAGCTGCAAGAAGAAGCAAAAAACAACAACATAAGATTGATTGGGGTAAATGAGAAGGCTGGAGACAGCACAAATGCCATAAAAAACTCTTCACAGGAATAATGGTAGATTACTTCCCAAACATGGGTAAAGAATTTAACATACAAATAAATGAAGCATATAGAACTCCAAGCAGCATAGACCAAAGTAAATCTACACCAAGGCATATAATAATAAAGATTTCAGAAACTCAACACAGAAAACAGATTAATAAAAACAGTTTGAGAAAAGCAACAAATCACCTATAAAGGAAATTCCATCAGTTCTATGAAGGAAATTCCATTCCCATAGCTGACTTCTCAGTTCAAACCCTCAAATCAAGGAGAGCTTGAAGTGAAATATTTCAAGACCTTAAAGGAAACAATCTCCAACCTTGATTGATGTACCCCACAAAACTATCTTTCAAAATTGATGGATAAATAAAATACTAGCATGACAAGGAACACCTGAGGAAATTCATAACCACCAAATCAGTTCTTTAGATAACTCTGAAGGATATACTAGAAGGAGAAAATGAAAACTATATTCATAAGAACACCAATAGAAAGACATCACCAGGTAGGGCATGCAATTAAATACAGGTGAAAGACAAGGAACGACTAACAAGAAAACAATATGAAAGAGACCAATAAATACAACCATCATGATAAATGTTCTCAAGTCACCAATCAAAAAAACAGACTGACAGAATGAATCAAGAAGCAAGATCCAACAACATAATGCATTCAAGAGACACAATTAACTCAAAAAGAAATTTATGTACTGAAAGTTAACAAAGGATGAAAAACAATACTCCGTGCCACGAGAAGACAGAAAAAAGCAGGAGTAGCTGTTCTGTTTGCAGACAACGTGAAATTCAAATCAAGACTGATAAAAAGAGACAAAGAAGGTCACTACTTTCTTGTTAAGGGAATACTTCAAGCAAAAGAGGTAACAATCATAAATATTTATGCACCAGACACAGGTATACTCAAGTACAGAAAACAATTATTAACAGACATGAAAACTCAAATAAGCACTAACACAATTGCAATGCAGGAACTTACTAACCCACTTTCACAATTAGATAGATCAACTAGACAAAAAATCAACAAAAAAAAATCAGAATTCAAACAGACTTGTGAACAAATGGACCTAGTAGATGTTTACAGAGTGTTCTGCCACACAGCATCAGAATACACATTCTTAGTTGCACATGGAATGTTCTCCAAAATAGAACACATATTAACCCATACAACATGCTTAAGTAAATGCAGAGGAATTAAAATTATCCTATGCATATTATCTGACCATAGAGCAATGAAACTGAAAATCAATGGCAAAGGAAACCACAATCACTACATAAGCACATGAAAATTGAACAACAAACCTCTGTACAACCAATGGGTCACAGAGAAAATCAAAGAAGAAATTAAACAGTATCTACAAATAAATGAAAATGCCAGTACAACACTTTGGTACTTGTGACACATAATGAAAGCAGTCATATGAGAGAAATTTATAGCAGTAAATTCTCACATCAGGAAAACAAAACAAGTTCAAATAACTTAATGTTCAAACCTCAAAATCCCAGAAAAGAAAAAGAACTAATCAGACTCAAAGCTTACATGAGAGAGAAAATTATAAACATCAGAGCAGAAATTAATACAATTGAGACTAAGAAAACAACACCAATAAATCAATGAATCAAAGAGTTGGTTCCCTGAAAGATCAAATACAATTGATAAACCCCTAGTCAACCTTATCAAAAAGAGGGAAGAAAAGACCCAAATTCAAGCAATTAGGAATGAAAGGATGAAATCACAATAGATTCTATGAAAATCCAGAAGATCATTAATATCTATTTCAAGAAGCTGTATTCTAATAAAATAGAAAAAAGAAGAAATAGACAGATTCCTAGACACATATGAATTATCAAAAGTGAATAAAAAAGATATAAATGTTCTAAATAATTTGATATCATTCAATGAAATTGAAAATGTAATTAAAAACCTACCAACAAAGAAAAGCCCAGACCTTGATGAATTCACTGCTGAATTCTAAAAGAAATTTAGAGATTTAATGCTGCTAATGCTCAAACTCTTTAATGAAATTGAAAGAGAAGCAATACTTCCAAAATCATTCCTGCAAGCATTACCCTGATACCAAAACCAGCGAAAGATCCAACCAAAAAAGAAAACTATAGGCCAATCTCCCTAATGAACATAGATGCAAAAATTCTCAAAGAGATACTGGAAAACAGAATGTAGCAAATCATCAAGAAAATTATACACCATGATCAAGTAGGATTCATCCCAGGGATGCAGGAATGGTTCAACATATGCAAGTCAGTAAATGTAATACAACATGTGGACAAAGCCAAAGACAAAAATCATATAATTGTCTCAATAGATGCAGAAAAAGTATTTGACAAAGTCCAACAAAACCTGACAAAAACCCTACAGAAAATTGGAATAGATGGTGTTTATTTCAATTTGATAAAAGCAACCTATCACCATACACTTAACTAAAGTCAAAATAGATCAAAGATGTAAATTTTAAAATATAAATACTAAATTTACTGGAAGAGAAAATAGGTAGAAATCTTGAAGACATAGGTATAGACAGACATTTCATGAACAAAACTCAGATCACATGGAAAATACTTCAGAGACTCAACAACTGGGATCTCATCTTATTAAAAAGCCTTTGCACATCAAAAGAAATCACCAACACATTGAAAAGACAACCCACGTAGTGTGAAAGAAATTTTATCCGGTTGTCCCACAGACAAAGGACTTCTAACTAGAACATATAAAGAGTTGAGAAAATTCAGATGCCCCCAAATTCAAAGATGCAATCCAAAAATGAGCATCTGAGCTGAATACACACTTCCCATATGAAGAAATGCAAATAGCAAATAAATATATTAAAAAATGTTCAACATAATCAATCATTTGAAAAACGCAAATTGAATCAACACTGAGATTCCATCTCACCCTAGAAAGAATGACTATCATCAAGAAAGCAACCAATAACAAATGCTGGAGCGGCTGTGGGGAAAAAGGAACCTTCTGGTGGGAACACAGGCTGGTGCAACAGCTGTGGAAATCAGTATGCAGATTCTTCAAAAGACTAGGAGTAGAGGTCCCATTTGACCCAGCTATTCTCCTTCTGGGTATCTTCCCATAGGAACTAAAAATATTACACGACAGCGATCTGTGTGTACCCATGTTTATAGCAGTACAATGTCTAATAGCTAAATATTAGAAACAGCCCAAATGCCAATTAACCAAAGAATGCATTAAAAAAATGTGTTTTTTTTAATATAATGGGGTACTACTCATCCATAAAGAAGGATAAACTTAAGACTCTGATAGTAAATAGATGTAACTTGAGGCCATACTCATAAGTGAAATAAACCAGACTCTCGGGTGTTAACATCACATTGTCTCCCTGGTGTGAAAAACTTGAAGAGTGAAAAATGTCTAAAATGTATAATAGAGATTGTGAGAGGCAAAGAAATTGTTGAAAGGCAAAGAAGAACTAGGTTGGGGAGAGGGAAAAGGACAGA
>RJWM01045634.1:0-12714 GCA_004363535.1 Dasyprocta punctata | reverse complement strand
TCCAAAAATGGGCATCTGAGATGAATACACACTTCTCAGAGAAAGAAATACAAATGGCAAATAAATATATGAAAAAATGTTCAACATCAATGGTCATTCGGGAAATGCAAATTAAAACAACACTGAGATTCCATCTCACTCCAGAAAGAATGGCCAAGATTAAAAAATCAACCAACAACAAATGCTGGAGGGGCTGTGGTGAAAAAGGAACTCTTTTCCACTGTTGGTGGGAGTGTAGACTGGTGCAGCCACTGTGGAAGTCAGTGTGGAGATTCCTCAGGAAGCTAGGATTAGAGATCCCATTCAACCCAGCTATCCCACTTCTGGGCATTTTCCCAGAAGAATTGAAAACATCATACCTCAGTGATATCTATGCACCCATGTTTATAGCAACCCAATTTGTAATAGCCAGATCTTGGAAACAGCCCAAGTGCCCATCAATCAAGGAATGGATAAAAAAGATGTGGTATTTTTATACAATGGAGTACTATTCAGCTATTAAGAAAGATTGCATTGAGACTTTTGTAAGTAAATAGTCACGACTTGAGACCATGCTCATAAGTGAGATAAATCAAACCCACATGTGTAAATACCGTATTGTCTCCCTAGTGTAAGAAACGGAAAAGTATATATGATCCAAAATCTATAATGAATGCTACGTAAGGGTAAAGGACATCTCAAAGAGCAAGGGTAATTGGAAAAGGAAAAGATGGAAAGAGAAAAGGAAAGAGGAAAAGATATAAACCTGTATATATGTATATGTAAGATAACTAAAATGAACACACTGCTGAATGTATTCGTTATTGAGAAGGAACAATTAATACTCATATGATTAGATCAACTTTACATGTCTATATCTGTTAATGTAAATAACCATTTTAAAGTTAACGATACACAATAGTGCAACCATTGCGAAGTTTCTATCATCCTGTTTTGTAAACCTGCAATGTTACTGTTTTGTATTTACTCTAGTCATTTATTTGTCTCTTTTGCTTGTTGTCTTTGTTATATATGTCTTTTTTTCTTTTTTTTTCTTCACTTAAATAAAAAAAAAACCCTATAGAAACTTTCTAGTAGCAGTTGTGATACACTGTGATGGAAGTTGCTTATTTTATTTCTCTTGTGTGAACTTGATGATATTGTGTATGTGTCCTCATTAACAAGACTATGATTTGGTTTAATAAAGATTGACACATGTTGGAGAAAGGTGAATACTTTTTGATTAGGTGATAGATATGTTACTTGGAATGATTTTGGCGATCATTTCACAATGCAGTTACTGTATACGAAAGACATGATAATCAAATTAAATAACTGAATCTGAAACCTGGAAACAGTTTCCACAAAGATATTACAAAATAATTCAAAAATCTAAATATGCAGTATCAATTAGATTATTGTAAAATGTCAGTGCAATTTCTTTAATTTTGTTGACTGTTTTCTACTAATGTAAATCATTGTCTATTTTCTTAGAAAATTCACACTGAAGTATTTAAGTGTTAACAGACATGATGTCTAAGATGTATTTTCAAATAGTTGAAAAAAACATTTCACAAAAGCATACACAGATACATATCAAAAGAGAGAGCAAATCATATAGTAAGTGGCCCATGAAACTGTAAAAAATGTACAGAATTTCTTAGTCCATAGTTGCAACATTTCTGTAAACCTGAAATTACATCACAGTAAAAACATTTTAAACCATATTGCAAATAATTTATCAGATAGTAAATTATTTTAAATGTTATGTAATTTTTTCAGGATTCTGTCATATCTGCAAATTATCAGCCTCTACATTCTAAATTAATGCATATTCTGGCACACTAACAGTATCATATATTTTGTCATAAAAGCAGACTACCATGAGGTCTGGGGGAAGACTAAGCAGTCCAAGACTACTGCAAAATGTGAAGGCTAGGGTCCTGGTGACTGCCACACAAGTGCACATGACTGAGCTAAGCAACTGAAAAAGACACATTCAAACATTTCCACGATTCTGTGCCTCTTTTTCAGATTGCCCTAATCTCAAGTAAACTTTTCCAGTCAGAAATAGTGATAATATCCAGTAAATGTCTCAAATGCTTTATGGCTTTCTCGAATCATGTGTTCAAAAATAGAGCAATAGTTCTGATTGAAAAATATGATATGCTATACCTTACACTGTATGTGCTACCTTTACATGTATGCATCTTTATGTCTGTTCCTCTAAACATAGTCTCAACTGTTTAAGCTGTTTGTACTGTGTTTGGCTGTGCTAGCAGCAGCAGAGAAATAGTTGCAGTAGAGGTGATGGAGATTTATAATGGAAGTGAACAAGTCACTCAGGGACTCAAGAAATAAAAGACACACACAAGCAGAATTCTGAAAAGAATTTAATAAATTTACGAGTATGTTGCTCTTAACTGGGTTGTAAGTAGGGTTGAAAAAACAAAAATGGATTTCAGGTACACAGACACTAATATCACAGAACCTTAACTCCTTTGCACTAGGGTAAAAGGAAGATGTAAGTTTCAATGGATACCTACTGTTGTTTTCCAATCCATTTGCTTGAGTCACTACACAGTTCTTCCATATTCTTACAACTCTATGGATTTAACTCTTGCCAATTTTGTAGTATCTGTGGAGGTTTCAGTGTTTTTTCCTTCATTTTGAAAGCTTTAACAACTGTTTCTATAAAAATATAAAAAGGCAATATCAAAGGTGTTCATTTATTCCTCTGCTCCTTTTGGAATTCTACATACCTTGGAAGAAGTTAAATTTCATGCACCTCATGGTGAAGGTTTCTTTTATATTACTTCTTTTGCAAACCCAAACTAAACAACCTTTGGAAACCTTCCCTAAGTTCTTTGGTCCTAAGTGCATAGACCATAGGGTTGAGGGAAGGAGGGATGATGTTGTGCAGCACGTTGAGCAGAACTGGAATCAATGCATCCTTTGTCTCTGTGAGGTGAGTTACTGAAAGCACTACAACAACGGTGTAGAAGAAGAGGATGAGGATTAGGTGGGAGCTACAAGTGCTCAGAGCCTTGGATACAGCTTCAGCCGAGTGCAATCTAAGTACGGAGCGCAAAATCAAGGCATATGACAATATAATAAGACCTAAATCGCTCCCCATTCCAACCCATGCCAAGACCAATTGGCAAATGCTATTTGCCCTCCTATCATCACAGGCCAGGCTGGTGACCCCGAGGTTAGAACACAGACAATGTTCGATTTCATTCCTGGAACAATAATTACGCTGGGCTGCAAGCACAGGTACTGGAATGACAAAAATTCCATTTCTAAGCACCATAAACAAGGTGGCTTTTAAGATTAAGGAATTGGTCACAATGGATGCATAGCGAAGAGGGTGACAAATAGCTACATATCTGTCAAAAGCCATGCAGAGGAAGACACCAGATTCCATTCCAACAAAGCAGTGAATGGCATAAATCTGAGCAAAACACTCAGGGAGACTAATGACCTTGGCATTGAACCAGAAAATGGCCAGGATCTTTGGCATGATGGTAGTGGCCAGGCCCATGTCCACTGTGGAAAGGACACCCAGGAAAAGGTACATGGGCTGCTTCAGAGAAGGGTCCTGGCAGATGGTGGTGAGGATGAGGATGTTTGCACCGATTGCTGAGAGATACAGCAGAGCCAGTGGAACAGAAAGCCAATGCTGCCAGCTGTGAATGCCTGGGAAGCCCAGCAGAATGAACTCAGAGACCTGGGATTTGGAGCTATTGGAAACTTTCAGAGATGCAGACATATTTTCCCATGAGAAAAAATGTTTTCAAAGATGTTTTTTCTGAGTCTAATCTTCATGGAACATTATTTTAGAATAGTCTTTATACATACAGTTTGATGGTACAACAAAATGGAACTAGTCTAATCTTCATGGAACATTATTTTAGAAGTGTCTTTATACATACAGTTTGATGGTACAACAAAATGGATTTTGTATTCCATCCCCTGTAGTTTTTGAAGAAGGATTAGATAGTCCTGGAGTAGTAGCAAGCAGAAGGTAAATTTAAAGTCACAATTATCTCATCTGAGATGTAGCTTAGTGGTACAGCTTTGCCCAGCATGTTCGAGGCTCCTGGGGTGAATTTGCAGCACTGTAGTCATAAAAAACAGAGAGGGGAGCGGGAGAGGGAGAGGGGAAAGGAGAAGAAGGAGAGGGATAGAGTCAGGGATGGGGAGAGAGAAGGGAGAAAATGAATCACACTCATCATTGTTGACAAATCAGGAGAATTTTAGCATGAATCTCAAATCATTATTTTTATTATCTGCAGTTATACCAGGCTTGAACTATGACATGAATACGGTTTGCCTGTTTCTAGTCCTCTGTTCATCTCTTCAGAAATTTTCTGGAATCAAGTGGAGATGCAAGGATTCTTTGTATTTTTCTCAATGCTGGCTGACCTGGACAATTATTAACTAAGAAGAACTAGACACTTTGAGTATGGAATTATGAAATATTGAATTGTGTAGATAAACCCTTTTCTAAGTTGGTATAGATGTCCATTGATGTTTTAGGTAGACTGCCAATTTTTTTATCATGAACTTCAAAAGATTTTCGGAAATAAACTATATTGCATATTGAAGGATAGATTTTTGTTCTTTGATATTCTACTAAATGTTCACTTTGAAAAAAGATGTGAAACAATATCATAAGAAGAAATGAAGCAATGTGATTGAATTTTTTAACCTAAGGAGTCATGCCATGCAGATATATCCTTTGATTCTTTTTTCCTAGTTGAATCCTAGAGGACCTATAAAGACAGGATTTAGCTATAAGTCATAAGGTGCTTTTTAAAATTAGTGTGGTGGGCCAGGGATTTAGCTCAGCGGCATAAGGGCCTGCCTGGCAAGCGCGAGGTTGTGAGTTAGATCTCCTGTACCAATAAATAAATTAATTAATTAAAATTAGTGTGGTAAGAATCCTTATTATGAGATCTACTCTCCACAAAATTCATACCTGAACAGCATAGTATTTTAAGAGTATGTACAATATTGTATAGCATATCTGTAGAGCTTATCCTGTATAACTGAAACCCTACGATCACCAAACGGCAATTTTATTCTATTTAATAAATTAGAATTCACTATCCGTATTATTGAAGGAACTGCCATGGAATGCTCATTGTCAGGTTCAAAATTAGACTCAATCTCTTTCCTTAAATTCTGCTGCTCTTCATATACATTTTATTCACTACAGTAGTCCTACCAGCCAAACCTAGGACTGTTAGGTCAGTCTGCCCTGTCCACAGACAACTCTTTTCCTTCTCTAGGTGATTTCTTTCCTTTCTTTCACCCATTTTGAATCTTCTGTTCAATACTCCTGTTTTGGCAACCTGTTTCATTGCACTTGTTTTTCATTTCTTGTTTTTTTTTTCTTTTTGTCAATGATATGATCTTTCTAAAATTAGCATTGTCTTGTTTAAAATACTTTGCATCTAAATAATTTGATTTGAACAAAGCCCAAGCTTCTTATTTGTTCATTCATGATTATGATCCAAGCACAACTAAGTATCTTCTCTTGGCTTTAGTTCCATTATATCCTGTAGTACAAATGCACAGAATATCTCACTATATTCTGAATATTTGCTTTTTATAGAAATTATTGACTTTGCAAGACATTTCACTCAATATTTTGACATCATGGCAGAATAGCTACTGGAAATCATGAGCAGGTACAAAATGACAAATCATATTCCAGTTTTTAAATGATATATATAAAGTAAGGTGTAAGCAATTGAATTATAGCAGCTATAATTGATTCTTGTTATAATTACCATTAAATGTAGGAAAGCCGGGCGTGGTGGCGCACGCCTTTAATCCCAGCACTCGGGAGGCTGAGGTAGGAGGACCATTGTGAGTTCAAGGCCGGCTTGGGCTACAACGCGAGCGCAAGGCCGGCCTGAGCTACATAGTGCGACCCTGCCTCAAAAAACCAGGGCCGGAAGTTTGGCTCAGTGCCTTAAGTGCCTGGCCTGGCAGGCGCGAGGTTGTGAGTTCAATCCCCGGTGCTGCAAAAAAAAAAAAAAAAAAAATGTAGGAAAAGCTGAAAGAAAATAAAATTCTGTTGTAACACCAGTAATATACAACTCTTTACAACTAGATGTATTTCCTTCAGATATTCCTTACAACGTCCATGTTTGAATAAACACGTACCTCCTTATGATGCAATAAATCATCTTTTGTTTATGATGGATGTAATTTGAAAAACATAAAATTGCCTAAATATACTCATAACACACTTTAATAAATTAAAATCATAAACAGGCTTGGAGATAAAGCTAGTGTCACTCCGAGCTCTTAGATGAGAGTTCCAAGGTGTTGAACACAATATCTCCATCTTGAGGGCTTGAAACCATGCAAGTCATTTGATAGTTCCTATGAAACCTCAGTTTATTACTTTGCAGCATGACATCGCATAGCCTTTTTTCTTTGATCTATCCCTGTTCTTTCTTTTTAAGCTATACTTTTTATTTACATACTTTATTTTCTGTTGGCAAGTAATAGTTGTGTATACAGTATTTGTGGGTATAAAGCACTACTGTAGTTTTTGAAAACAAGGTTGAATAATTAAATTTAATTAATTAATGTACCTATCACCCCAAATGCTTAACACTTTTTTGTGATTCGAGTATTAGAAATTTATTTTCTTCATGATATGTAAATGTACAGCTTAGAGTTATTAGCTATATTCAGGATTCTATGTAATTTATCTTAAATTTTTGACTTATTCCTTTTATCCTTCTTAGGCTTTGTTTCTTTGGGCTATCACCTCTTCATTTTCCCAATTTTGCACACTCTGTGTCTATGGTTCAATGTCTTAGATTCCACATATATGTAAGAACATGCAGAATTTGTCTTTCTGTGTTTGGCTTATTTCACTTAGAGTAATATTTTCTAATTTTATTCATGTTATCATAAAATGCAGATTTTTTTGTTTTTTAAGGCTGAATAACATCTCAGTGTGTGTGTGTGTGTGTGTGTGTGTGTGTGTAGGCTTCACACTTTCTTTGCCCATTCATCAGGTGCTGAATCTTTAAGCTGATTTCATAAGTTGGCTATTGTAAATAATGTTACAATGAACGTGGGTGCTCCGATATCTCTCTAATATACTGATTTCAAAACCTTTTTGTAAATACTCAGAAGTGAGATTGCTGAGTCATATGGCAATTTTATATTTAGTTTTATTTATTTTCTTTTAAATGTTTCTCCTCGACTGATATTTATGTGATATAATTAGGAAAAAGTGAGTTTCAGCTTATAGAAAAAGAATTGTTTTTGCTATTTTGACTATTAGATTCTAGCATGAAATAAAATGTGGTTTTCTATAAAAAAAACAGCTAACATAATAATATTAATACTAGAGCTAATATAGAAGTTTCTTTAAAAGACAAATAACTTTACAATTACTGCATGAGCCTAGAATTTTTAGATTTTACCCTTAACCTCTTTGGCAAAGACTTTAATGTATCTGCATCTTGCTTCAATAGAGAAAAGAGTCAGTCTCTTCTGTAGGATTTTGCCAACGTTGTACTAACTTTAGAATGATGCATCACTCTGACTCTGAGATTCAGCCAATATGAACTTGACAAGATTTTAGAACTTACTGTGCTTGTTATGAACACTTACACTCTGATGTGTTTGCAGTTTCAGAAGGAGTTTCCTCCTGGGCACACCCAGAACATTTTGAGAAAGTAGCTTTAACATTAGAGGATGGTGTGTTCTCAGCTGAGATATGGCACAGAGATTATTAACTTCTGGAATTTATAGAGAGTTGCAAGCATTTCAGTGATCTAAGAATATAGGCTTCCCTTAGATGCATGAGGAGAGAAAGACCCACAGAGAAAGCTGAATTCCTAGGACATTAAATCCCAGAAGTATAGCAAAGCGATTACCTCAGAGATGCATCGTATTAATGTCATCTGAAAATTTACATAAATAAAAAACAGGAAAAAGGTCAAAATATTTTCCCCATTTTCCTCTTGAACCATGCTGTAACTGGTGTAATATGAGCTTCTTGCCACCTAAGTTGCAGTTTTTCTAATTATGATCTATGTTTTCAAGTGACAGTAAACTACTTATGTTTGTCTAACTTGATTTCATTTTGTCCTTTGACATATTCACTTCAATTTTTGCATCGTGTTAAGTAGTGAAGTTCATGGTTTCTGTATGGATATTGAGTAATTTTTGTGATATTTGTTGAAAAGATTTTCTTTTCCCTATTGAATTGCCTTCACACAAGTGCCAGAAATAATTACCTACATGTAAATATCTCTATTATGGGAAATATACATGTTACATTGATCCATTTGTCTATTTGTGTACTAATGCAACATTATTTGAATTATTGAATCTTTATTAAATTTTTATGTATGATGGTCCAAGTGTTCCAGGTTTAATCATGTTTTTCCAGATATTAGTGCTGTTTTCAATACTTTGTATTTTTGCATGTATCGCACTCCTGGCTTTTAACCTTCTGATGTTGCTTACCGAGATTTTGCTGGGCTTTATTGTACCTATAGATAAACTTTTGAAGAACTGAGTCTAAATCATATTGAAACTTCAAATCTCTAAACATGACTTTCTCCCTCCTAAAATTACCATAATTCACCTCAGTAGTGTTTTGAACTATCATAATATAAACTATACTACTTTACAACCAAGCATTTTATATTTTCTGATGCTATAATAAAGAATATATATTTTGCTTGTTGATAAGAAATACAATTGACCCAGGCATGGTGGCACACTCCTATAATCTCAACGCTTGGGAAGGTGAGGCAGGAGTATTGCTGTGAGTTCACTGCCAGCCTGAACTGCATAGTGACACTCTGTCTCAAAAAGACAAAAAAAAGAAAATACAGTTGATTTTTAAATGTATATCTTTTATACTGGTACCTTGCTAAGTTTATTGACTTTAATAGTTGCTCAGCATGTAATCATTATGAAATGTGGCATTTTATCTGTCCTAATATTTCTTCCGTTAAACACTGTTTTGTATGCAATAATCATACAAGCTCCTTCTTGTATTGTAAAAACAAAATGTATCTTTTAAAATTTTTAACTGAGGATAATAATTTTCTTTCATCGGTTGCTTAGTCAACTTGTAGTAGTGTAACTACTGACAGATTTACAATTTTTCTACATGTTTGTTTAAAGTTAGTCCTTTTTTTCTTTTGTTTTTTGCACTTCTCATACAAATAACATAGGTGTTATTATTATAGTATTTTTCTCCAATATCATTTTTTGTTATTTAATCTTTTCTTTTGTTACAAAGGTGAACATCTTACACACTCTTCATCTGTTGAAGTCTATTTAAAATACATTTTTTAAGAACCCTTTAAGAAGCTGGGAGTGGTGGCACATGCCTTTAATCCCAGCACTTGGGAGGCTGAGGTAGGAGGAGTGTTGTGAGTTTGAGGCCAGCTTGGGCTACATGTGAGTGCAAGGCCAGCCTGAGCTACATAGTGCGACCCTGCCTCAAAAAACCAGGGCCAGGAGTTTGGCTCAGCAACTTAAGCACCTGTCGACAGATGCGAGGCTGTGAGTTCAATCCCCAGTGTCGCCAAAAAAAAAAAAAAAAAAAAACCCTTAAGATTTTAACTCTATTAACTCCTTTCCTGACATTTTATGATTACTATCATATATTTTAGTTCCACTCATATTTAGACTTTGCATGATCTTATTTGCTCCATTTCTAAGAGTAAATGTTCACTCATAATTACCCAAATATTTCTTTCTAGTGATTAAATTATTTCTGTATTTCTTTGTTTACATTAGTCATTATTATTTTATAGTCTGAATAACATATTTAATGTTTTCTCTCAGTTTTATTTATAGGCATAAATGCTTACTTCGTCTTCATTTTTGAAGGACGTTTTAGTTGCATATACTCTGAGCTGAAAGAATTTTTTTCTCAGTTATTCAAAAATATGATTTTATTGTCTTCTGATTCCATTGTTTAAATTGCAGAGTTGATCACCAGTTTAAAAGCCGCTCTACTAACAGTAGTGTGTGTAGATTATGATACCACAATACCACTTCTGTGTGCATATTCTAAATGAAATATCTCTACTTCAACGAAGGAATAAGTATCTGTTTATACCTCATTGTGGTAATGAGCTGGCAGTATACTTTCTGGTTTCATCTTTAAGAAGCAATTGTTGAGAAAACAGAAGATTTTGGTAGCAACGAGAATATCCAGTGAAAGTTTCAAGAGCTAAATTGCAGTCATAGAACAAGAAACTTTATTATTAGAAAATGAAACAATTTGGATCATCTAGCCCTTAGTTATTAGATTTACTAGGTTCAATTTTCTAAATAAGTGCTCCAGCTCCTCATTAGGTTTTTGCTTTTTCTTGGAAACTAATTGTCTTACTTACTTTCTTGTTGCTGAGATGCAGTATCTGAAACTTACAACTGAAAGAGGGAAAGGTTTATTTTGGTTCACATTTTATAGAGGTTTTAGTCCATAGTCAGCTGGCTCCAAGACAGACAGGCAGGAATCAGCAAGCAATCAAGGGAGGAGGAAGAATACACACACACACACACACATATATATATATATACATATATATATATATATACATATATATATATATATATATATCCATGCCATGCATACAGTGACCCACCCACTTTATATCAGGTTTCATCTCCCAACATCACACCCAGCTTTAAACCTGTCAGTGGATTAATCCAGTACAAACACATGTGATTCAGTGACCTCCCAAGTACCCCACCTATGAGTGTATAAGGCTTTTGGGGAACATCTAGATATAAACCATAACACAGATACTAAAAAGGCTTGAATTCTGCAGAATATGGGATCAAAAATTTCTGTTTGAGTGATTGGCATGCCAATAATTGTGATGATTTGTAAAAAGTTAACAAGGTTGGGCCATTCCTAATGTACACTTGGCAAGGCCAGATAAATATTCCTTGAAAGCCTCTTGCCTACACCAACAGAGAAATCTGTTTTTTCCTTTTCCATCCCATTACAGTCCAGTGAGTTGTTTTCATGTTGTAAGACTTGACATCCTTAACACCTGAAAAAATCCTTACAACACAGTCTCGTATCTGCTTGGTTTTCACTCCATAGACAATAGGGTTCATAGTGGGAGGCAAGAGCAGGTAAATATTGGCCACAATGATGTGACAAGGTGGAGGAATCGTGTGGTGTCCAAAGCGGTGGGAAAAAAACGAGAAGAAAGCTGGACTATAGGAGAAAACTATGGCACAGATGTGGGCAGTGCAGGTGCTGAAGGCCTTCTGCCGAGCGTCTGCTGAGGACAGGCTGACCACTGCCCGCAGGATCATGGTGTAGGAGACTGTGATGCACAGAATGTCAAAGCCTCCAATAAGGAGGGCAACCAACAGACCATAGATAGCATTGACCTTGATATTGCCACAAGACAACTTGGCCACAGACATATGGTCACAATAGGTATGAGGGATGATATTACCTCTACAATAGGGTAGACGCTTGGTGAGGAAAGTAAAAGGAATAACGAGTAACACTCCTCTTAGGAAGGTGGCAAGCCCCGACCTTATAATGACAGGACTGGTGAGAATGGTTGAGTAGCGCAGAGGGTAACAGATGGCCACATAACGGTCCAGGGCCATAAGCATGAGCACCCCAGACTCCATCCCTGTGAAGGTGTGGATGAAGAACATCTGGGTCAAACATTCATCAAGTCCAATTTCCTTCAGATGAAACCAGAAGATGCAGAGAGCCTTAGGGACTGTACTAGAGCACATGACAAGATCAGTTAGAGAAAGCATAGCTAAGAAGTAGTACATGGGCCTATGAAGTGAGTCTTCATGATGGATGAGGTAGAGTAGTCCAAAATTCCCAGCCATGGCCATAACATACATAGAGCAGAAGGGAAAGGAAATCCAAATGTGCATGTCCTCCAGCCCTGGAATCCCATTAAGAATCAGTATAGGTGGTGACAGCTCTGTTTTGTTTAGCATTACCATGATTATGTAAGTATGATCATTAATCACCTTATAGCATTAGTAAATCATCCTATAGATGCAGAAGAAAAAAGCATGATCATACACATGATCAGTTTCTTTTATCTTTTTACTTCAAGCAACATTTACATGTTCAAATAACTAACTTGTTTTTCTGATTTCAAAGGAATATTAGCAAAGGCATCACTTAAATTAAATGGTTTTTTTCTGTGCATTATTTTTAAATGCATTCATTTAGCAATATATTCAACAAATAATTTTTGGTGTTTAATACTTGCATAGTCCTTTAATGGATAAATTATATTCATTAACACAGATAAAGCTTACATTATTTTTCTGAAATTAATTTGTTAGGACTTATTTAAACATTAATAGCTATACTCATTTCAAGAAGAAAAATCAGCAGGATAAATCAACAAACTTTAAACACATCCTATTTTTGAGAGTAAAAATATAGTGGTCTCTTTTGAATCAACCAACTGGTAAAGGAAGGGAAGTAGACGTTGGACCAGTGTCAGCCAGATCATTCATGCCTCATGTCATCAGTTTTTGAATATTAAAATCTTCCTAAAGAAGATCAATCAGAGGATGTATTTTAGTTGCATGATGTTCAGATATTTTTTTCAGACATCATTTTTAAAAGTGTAAGTCAACAGAATACTTTACGATTTATTAAAATTAGGTTAATAGCAATGATTTAGAAGACATAAAAGGAGCCACTAAGAATAAATC
>RJWM01045633.1:0-12713 GCA_004363535.1 Dasyprocta punctata | reverse complement strand
AGTCCTATTTACAGCAGTTCCAGATTCTGACAAACCAGATAGGATTTACAGGTAAACTCTTACTCTTGAATCAGCTAAAGTTGTTTGAGTTATTTCTACAACTGGCCTTTAGTTTGGAAGAGTAGGTGGCTGAGACACTCGTAACATGAGAGCCCACTACCTAGATCATCTCCCCAGTGTCTGAGCATGTGAAATATTTCTTGTGGGATGATGATGCCCTGTGCTCTATGCAGCTCCCAGGTTTAGAAGACAGATAATGACAGGAACGGGAGAGCAATGTTTCGTACCTTGTTTCTGGAGCAGAGGCTGGAGGGAGCCCAAGTCAGAAGGAGGGATGAGGAGTTAAAGTAAATAAAGACCAGTGGGCATTTTCCACGTGCAATCAACTTGAGTAACAGTCAAGCAATTCTGCGAGATATTGAATAAATGAGTTAGTTCTTGACTCACTCAGTATATAATTCATTTACTCTTGAAAATTGTTACTTAGAGAAACAATTAACTGAGGAGTCTATAGAAGTTTAACATTCGGTGATGAATAATATGAAATTTTGTTTACTCTGATCCTACAAAGATTCTGTAGCAAATGTATTTTCATCTTTTTGTTGCTTCTCAATCATAATGTATACTATCCAGTCATAGTGAGAGCTGCAAATTTCAGTTTTGTCCACTGTCAATTTTCAACTTCAGTCCTTTTCTGTGTGAATATCCTTGACCTCCTCACTACCTCCAGTAGCCAGGTATAGGCTTAGAAGACTTGGTTTAGGAAAAATGAAATGTCTGCTTCTTTACTTCATATTCTACCCTCCTTTTCTGTTTCTATTCCATAGGGAGAAGAAGAGGTAGTAAGAACAGGCAAAAGTAATTTCAAGCCGAATTTTGTCTTCACATATTCCTCACTTGGTGGAATTTTCCTTGCAGTACTTAGCATGGAAAACAAGTTGGTGTTGATAAGGCCAGTCCTGTATCACAATCTCTGTACCACCATCCAGTCTCTAGTTACATGAAGCAAACCTGTGACTGCTCAGTGATGTTTGATTTTTTGCAAGCTCCTCCTAAACTTGTATGTTATGCAACACAGACCCTAGGAGCACCCTTAATGGGGAGCCTGCAGGATGGGCCAAGGCTTGTCTTCTACCTGTTTTCTAGTCTGGGAAAGACTTACACATCTTTGGCATCTGGATCATTGGTAGTGTATGTTCTTCCCACTGACAATACATTCTCCTCCTATAACACTCTCCAATGCCACCTTTTTTCTACTTAAAATGAGAACCGGTATATTATTCGGTAAGGATGTTGATTAGGGACTAAAACTTGATTCATCTATATCTATTTCAAAGATGTAATCCCCTGGACTATATCACCCCAGATAACGCTGTTTCATCTCATGGAAACATTTTAGATAACAGTGCAAAGGGGTCCGCTGGAGAGTCTGTGCAGTGGGCAGGCGTCTTACAAAGAATACCAAGTGATCTGCACCACAGAGCCTAGGATGGGAAGGATGCCACACTGTGGATGATGCTCATCGTCAAGGCTATAACACTACTGGACATGAGAAAAACTTTCTTCTACTACTTATAGTCTCTTTATTCTATGTCTATTCTTTTCTGAATGCTGCGAGGCTTAGAGAACAAAAGGAGAGTAGACAGAAAGTTAAAAACTAAGACTACACCTACCTTTGTGTAGGTCCCAGTACTGAGGCCTGCATGGCATTGGCAGGAAACACAGGGTGCTAAACCGTGTAAGATTTCTAAGTTTAATCTTAATTAGAATGGATTTTGAAGGGGGCTTAAAACCAGAAATTGAGGGAAAGGCCATGAAATATTTCCAATGTGCTGCTATAGATGAGAAGGGGTGAGTAAACAGAGCAGATATGCATGAAGGAAGAGATAAAATGGTTCAGGCATTTACTGTTTGTGAAGCATGGAATTTAGCCTGACCCATGCTAATGGTATACATGATGTGTCACAGTTTACAGCACAGCAAGAGGGAAGAATGAATTTCACAACTCTAGAATTGAGGTCCTCAACCTTTTCTTGATAATTTGAAGACACTTACACCACATTATGAAACATTTTGAGATCACACTGACTTAATAGAAAGTAAACCATAAACAATACTTTAGGAATATGAGATATAGTCTTCTTAATTTTCTCTTTTTTGTCTACACTGTCAATGACAAAATTTACTGTTGAAGTAGTATGCAAGTTGTGATCACTTGATCTCTAGATCAGATTGGTATTCAGATCCTGTATTCAAGCACTACAAGACAATAGTAAAGATGTGGGCAGTGGTGAACCACTATTTGCACTATTTTGAGAGCTAAATCATGGCCTTGAGATGCCTTTCTTTGTCTTGTTTTGGTCTGACAGATTCTGGATCCTTAAACAATTAGAGAGGTCTGGAGAAAGAAGCCAGGTTGCATGTGGACTTATAAGACATCCTTCAATAACTAGTGAGCATTTCACCAGTTTAACAGCTGAGATGACTGAATGGACATTTACCATCTGAAAATTAAACCAGTTGGGTACATAGTTTTATTATAAAATTCCTGAAATTTCACTGAAATGTCCCAAAGCACATCTCTGAAAATTGCGGGGATCAGGTCAATTTAAATAACCAAGGAAATGCACCACCCTACACACATAGAAAGCAGCCAGGGAGGAAAGAGCTACCCTTTCCAACAGAACTAGAGAAAAACTCTAAGTCTCAGAAATAGCAATTCATGAGAAAGAACAGATCAATTTAATAAGATCAATCCAGCAGAATGATTTTTCTGAGGTTAGGCAGATCGAAGTCTTCAAATACAAAGTCAGAGCATGGAGGTAGTGTAGAAAGCAAATCTAGAAAATTCCAAGAACAAAAGCCAAAGCAGGTGGCTTAAGTGTAGTTTATAAATCCTCTTCATAAGTGTTTCTGAAAGTCTAGAGAGAAATGATTTAACATTGTGTGAGATTTTTTGACAGATCCAGATCTAGTTCTATTTAACATTACAACTCAAGTAACATAAACTCCTTCTAGTAAAGGCAGCAAAGTTGGGGCTGCAGAAGCACTCCCCCGTGTGCACCTGAATTGGGGCAACACCTGAGGACCAGAAGCACAAGGAAGAGCAACAAACACCCAGGAAGCCTCTCAAATCACAG
The DNA here is from genome assembly GCA_004363535.1 of Dasyprocta punctata. Lineage (NCBI taxonomy): Eukaryota > Metazoa > Chordata > Mammalia > Rodentia > Dasyproctidae > Dasyprocta > Dasyprocta punctata. The sequence continues at coordinate 9,573 of RJWM01045633.1, read as the reverse complement.
GCCAGAGTACATGTGTGTGAGATCCTGCTGCTTGAACTACAGTAACCTTTTCCCCACTTGAATTTCACAAAAATTTCTAAGTATCGAGACTGCTTGTCACGCATGTGATTAAAACAGTGAATTGTTGGAGAACCTGAGAAGACTCTGCACCCAGTTGATGATCTCCGGTTGTCACAGCCAGAGAGATCCAAAGAGAGAGACCTGGAGCGGGGTCACAACTTTTAGATCAAAACCTGATTATCTCCTTCTCTTAGTCACCTACTGTCATGCACAAGTGTTTCCCTCTTCGTGTCACCTTCTTGTTTCTGTTGGTGCAAACCCGCATACGCAGAGCACATCTTCCCTGCTACTTTCCATGAATGAAGCTGCTTCTTCATTTTCATTGTAATTTTCTCCATCTGGTGTATTCTTCCAGTCTTTGTTCCACATAAACACCAATCTAGGATCCATCTCTCAGACCCATCACTTTTACAGTGAGAAGAACTAGTTTAGCAAACTTTATTGCATATATCAAAAATTGAAATGGCATAATTATGCCACGAATACAAATACATACAAAAGAACACTAGAGTACTGAATGCACGCATTTGTGTTGTCTTTTCTATTAATTTTATTCAGAAACAGCTATTGTCATTTAAACCACTGGATTAAATTGATGGTATTCAACCTGAGAATTGTAGAATTATGCCATGCATCTAGGGTGTGTTTAATTACTTGCAAATCACATAGAGAGATTAAGTTTGTCAAAACATAGTAAAGCAAGAAATAATACATTATCTCAAGAAAGATTTGCAATCCAAAGTCATTGTTTAATAATAAAACAAACCATGTTCTAGTAATACATACTATTGATGTATGACTAAATAGAAGTTAGAGAAAATAGAATATTTTTGCATGTATTCCTTCTCAAAAGACAAACCATGTTCTAGTAATACATACTATTGATGTATGACTAAATAGAAGTTAGAGAAAATAGAATATTTTTGCATGTATTCCTTCCCAAAAGATATGGTAGTAGGAGATTTAAAATTTGGTCCCTGTAACTTGCTTAAATATGTGACAAACCCAATTACTAATAAAGAGCAAAATGAAGATAGATAACAGGGAATAGAGAGAGAGAGATCTTTTACAAAGGAAGGGGACCAAGACACGGAGGCAGGGAGCAGAGCAGGATGAAGAACAATGAATGTGTGTTGTGTACCTGGGCCACCTTCCCAAGAAGAAAGGAATCATTATATGCCGCAAACATGCACCGATAAAAATAAAAATTAGTCAAACCAGAAAAAAAATGAATAAATAAAATTTGGTGTCTATGAGAAACTAATCTAACATAGAACCCAGCAGCTTATTCATGTTATTTATAGGATGTAAGGCCCTCTGATACAAACGGCAATTCATTTCTAATTGCCTGGCGTTTATAGTGTGTCATGAATTGTGCAATTCAGGTGTTTTTGAGCTGTATTATTAAAATGTATTTTCCACCTTTGTGATTACCTTGGCATTATACACTTTATCTCAGTATTCTTTTCTCTCTTTGAATATATTTAGATTTCTACTTTCATGGATATCTTTGAGAAGTTCCATAAATGCTTGGAATAATTCAAAATTTGAATAATAATTTTTTTAGAAATGAGATTTAATTGTAACAATGTTATGCTTCCTGTTTGAAACATATTAACTTGTAAAGTTTCTGAACTTCATGTAGTTTTTTTTAAGAATGCAATACTTACAACCAAAAAACTCACTGCACATGCAAACACTGGAACTGATATTAATTAATAGATATACTCCTGACTTATTAATCCTAACCCTGCCATATTTATCAATACACAAATCTGATAGCAATACATACTCTGAACTCAACCATCACCTCTATAACTCTCCTGTAGTTAATTTACATTATATTAAGGAAATACTACAATACAGAAGATATATATCCAGATATATATGTAAGCAAATAAAAGCCAAGCAACAGTATTTAAATAGGTCTTATATCTATTTTCTGTTAAATATTCTCAGGGGTATTTAATAAGGAAAGGGTTACTTACCCGACATTTAAGAAACTCACAGAAACCTCAGTAGCCCAAGATCATAGCAATAAATGACAGCACTGGCGCTATGGTGATGTTGCTCTCATTAAATCTGAGTTTTAGTGTAATATTTACCAAAGGACATTGCACTTGAATATAATCTGGGTTTGATCAGGTTCAAAGGTGAACAAAATTTGATTATTTTGCATTAAGACCATGGAACATGGATAACCATGTTTTTTCCCCCATAGTGTGATTACTATGACACTCTTTTCAATTCTCTCATAAAAACAAGAACCTATTCAGGAAATAAATTTATTATTGAGGAATTCTCTCTGAACACTCGGCCTGTAACAATTAGTTTGATGGTTTTTCGAAACCAAGGATAAAAGAAAGCATAAATCAAGGGATTCATTGCTGAGTTGTAGTAAGCAAACCAAGTTAATATTTCATACACGTATGTGGGTGTGATGAAACCCAGGAAGGCATCAATGACAGAATCAATGAAGTATGGCAACCATGAAATCAGAAAAGCGATCACTGCGATTCCAAGGGTTGTTGCTGCTTTTCTTTCCCGCCTGGCTACTCTGTCTTTGTAGCTGCCTGATAATTTTGCAGTCTTACTACTCAGACTTTCAATTTTCCTAGCCTGTTGCTTAGCTATCAGGAAAATCTTTGAATAAACTGTAATCATCACAAGTGTGGGGATGAAAAATAGTAAAAAATTGACCAAGACCCAGTTTTGATTGACCGCCATCTGACAGCCTCCCACACAGGTGAGGGCACTCACTAGTTCCTCCAGTCCAGCTTCATTTGCCCCGGTGTAAAACACAGAGAAGCCATAGACAACAGCAAGCAGCCAGGAGAAGGTGATACACATGGCAGACACAGAAACGGTGAACCTGCTTGGATAGACCAGAGGGTCAGTGATAGCGATGTAACTATCCATGGAGATAAAGCACAAATGGAAAATAGAGGAATAACAGAAGGAGCCATCGAAACAAGTGTGAAATTTACAGTAACTGTCCCCAAAGTACCAGCAGCTCTCCACAGACCTGACCATGCTAAAAGGCATCACAGTCGACCCCACCAAGAAGTCAGCACAGGCCAGAGAGGCGATCAGAAAGTTGGTTGGGGAGTGGAGCTGCTTAAAGTGGAGAATTGAAGTCATGACCAGCAGGTTTCCCAAGACAGCCAGCACAGCCCCAGAGCCAAACACCAGGTAGAGAGCCAGGCGGGGGCCCAAGGAGTAGGGAGATTTGACACAGGATCCGTTCATATTTTCAAAGCACAGCTGGACAACTGCAGGAGGGGTCAGGTCACTAGGGCTCATGATTGTCTTTTGGTGCCTGAGAAAACTGTCATCCTCTATGACCTAGTGTGTAATTCCCTTCTTCAAAAACCTTCAATAAATATAAAACACAGTAAGCTGCAATTTCAAGTTTGTCCATAAATCATTACTTTTCTTTAGAACTTATTCTCATATCTAGACACTAATTGTTGTTCTTATCTGGTAAAATTATTTCCTTCCTTATACACAAGTAATGAGCTTCATTATTACATAAAATGTTTTATTCTTTTAAAAAATATTTCTGTTTCTTACCTCTGTTTTCATACCTGTACAAGTGATTTTCAATAAAAAGAATGGTCTGCTTCCTGATGCATGTCCGAGTGCTAGCTTTTATTAGGGTTCTTATCCTAATTAAACAAAGCTAGGGGAATGCCCTGAATGGTCTTTTCCCTCAGGAAACTAACTTAATGATTGCACATATCCAATGTGAGTAAGATTGAACTCCATAGTGTAAGGAGGCAAGTAAGACACTTTAAATAACTATTGTGTTTATGCCAAAACCAAATAAGTGCCCATCAAATTTTCTGATGACATGTGGTGTGTTCATACAGTGCAAATGGAAACAATATGTCCCAATAGTCCTTTACTCAGAATTTGAAAGCAGATTGTTCTAATGAAGTATTCTTCATCACCTATTTCATGTTTTTAAGACATTTATTAGTAATTCTCATGCTGTTATTAAAAATCCTTCACATAAGATCTTCATACTTTCTAGGATTGATTGTATTTTAAAATATATTTATATAATGTGTATTTGTGATACCTAATAAATAAATTCATCATGGGAATGGGTTCATGCACATAACACATCTTGATCATTTTTACTTCTCTTCCCTGTTCTCCCTCCCATATTTCTTGGCATTTGATCCCTTTCAATTCTTTCAATGAACCAAATCTTTGATTTATTATTGGTCCTTTTTGTCCTCTTCTATTATCTTTTTAATCTCTATTTCATTAATTTTCTCTTTGTTTTTTTCTAATTTTCTTCTTTCTATAAGTTTCATACTTGAACTGTTTTTGTGTTTCTAGAATGTTGAGGTGCATCATCAGGTTGTTTATTTGGGATTTCTTTTCTTTAATGTGTGCATTATAATTACCACCTTCCTTCTCGTAACTGCCTTCATTGTTTCCCATTTGTTTTGGTATGTTCTGCCCCCACTGTCATTTGATTGTAAACTGTTTAATTTCTTTATTGGTTTTTTCTGTGATCCATTGATTACTCAATAATGTATTGTTTAATCATCTTGCACTTGCATAGTTTCTGTGGATTCTTTTGCTCTTTATTTTTAGCTTCCTTCCACTATGACTCATTTGTATACAAGGGATTGTATTAATCCTTTTGTATTTATGTAAGCATGCTTTGTGGCCTAAGATATGGTCTGTTTTGGAAAAAGTTCCTTGTGCTATTGAGAAAAATGTATCTCCCACTGTTTTTGGATAAAATACTCTGTACGTTATCTGTTAAGTTCATTTGTTCAATGACATCATTTAACTCTAATGTTTATCCATTGATTTTTTTGGTCTGGTTTACTAATTGTGAAAGGGGGATATTGAGGTCCCCTAGTATGACTGATCCGAAGTTTATCTGTCCTATTAACTGCAGCAGTGTTTGTTTTTTTTATGAAATTCGGTGCCATGAGTTTTGATGCATAGATATTTACAACTGTTATCATTTCCTGTTGGTCCCTTGATCACTATGTAGTGGTAATCTTTTATCTTCTGATTATTTTGTTTTGTGATCATCTATGACTGAATATAAGATCACTACTACTGCTTGTTTTGGGGCTCTGGTTGAGTGGAGTATCCTTTTTAATGCTTTCACTTTCAGTGTGTGTACTTCTTTTGGATGAGGTGTGTTTCCTATAGGCAATATGTGATTGCTTTTTTATATTACCCAGCCTGCCAATCTTTGACATTTAATTGGTGAGTTGAGACCACAGACATTGAATTATTATTGTAAGGTGTTTATTGAATTCTGTTATTGCATTATTTTTCCAGACCTGATGCCTTTATTTTCTTCCTTTTGTGTACTCTCACAGTTAGATCTACAATGTTCTTTTTTTTAATTTTTTGTTTTAAAGAGTATATAACAGAATAAAACCAACCAAAATAAACTAGTGTAAGAGATACAGGACTTAAAAACATTATGAAATCAATAGTGGTTACCATAATGCCTTTTGATGTCTTCAAACTAGCTGCAGATAACTTCAGACACAGTAAAAATCGAACAGAACAGAATAGACCAGAAACAATAAAAACAAAATAACGAATGTGATAGAGGACTTCAAAACAAGCCAATAGTAAATCTAAGTTTGCTACCATAATATATCTTGCTATCCTTGAAACAGCTTCTACTGCCATGGATTTAACATAATCAAACAAAACAAAAGAGAATAAAACCCAACTCAACAAAACAATGAAAATAGTACAGGACCTCAAAACAAGACAGTACGGAATCAACAATGGCTGTAAACCTCAGAAGGAGATCCCCCTAGATAGTGCATACTGATAATGCTCCAAACCTATGATCTGAGCACTGGCCCTAGACCTGCAATGTTAGTGAAACTCTAAAGCACCCTAGACATCCAATTGTATTGCATCTCAATACCTATCAACACAGCCTGTGCTTCTCTGGATAAGCTGGTTGCTTGCAGGGTGGGGTGGGAGGAATGTACTTCTTGTTTGCCAGCCTGCACTCTGGAAGGGGCTGGAGTCTGGCTGTTCCCAGTCAGGTCACGGCCCATGCATTGCACTGGTTCCCAGACTGAGCTTGTTTGTTGCTGTGGCCATTGTTTTCTCTAACCCCCAGATCTATATTTTTCTTTGGGTCCTTTGGTGCCAGAGGCCTCATGGTCTAGGATTCCTTGAGTACTTTCTGCAGTGCAGTTTTCTTGGCTGAGAATTTCTTTTAAGATTTCTTTGTGAGAAGTCTTTAATTTCTCATCAATTTTTCAGGCTCATTTTTCAGCCTAGAGAAGTCTGGGGTGACAATGGCTTGAAAAATTTCTTTTCAGTCTCTCATTACCTTTAAGGTTTGTGTTGAGCATCCTGCAGTTACTCTGATGATTACTTGCCATTTTTCACTAGCAGTTTTTAGTTTTCTCCCCTGTGACTGAATTTCTGAAATTTTGATTATGAGAGGATCTCTACTGACCATGATTATTTGGAGTTCTGTATGCCTCTTGTAGTTGAATCATGAATTCTTTCCCTAGACTCAGAAACTTTTCTATGATTTCGGTGAATAATTTATATCTTCTAATTTTAATTTTATACTTATCTTGTAATTTTCCCTTTATTCCTGTAATTCTGAAAATGATTTTTAAATCATCTTGTATCTGTTGCATCTAGCTTGCATCGTGTCTTCTTTTTAATGTATCATTAATTTTGTATTTTCTAAATCCACCTTGTCTCCTATTTCTGTTAACAATCTGTCCTCGTGTTGGTGAAGTATGCTATCCATGCTTTCCATTAAATGCTTCATATCCAGCTCTGCTGGCTTTTCTGTGCTAATTCTTTTAGAAATCATCATTCATGTCATGTATTACCTTACTTGGCTCAATTAGATTTTTTGTTCTTTAAGCTTGTCAAACATATTATTGGTCAGCTTCATTATGTGTTGTATTAAACCATCTTTGAGCTTGTTAAATATCTTATGCATTTGATTATGTTTCTTCCTTTGTGTGTTTAAATATTTTGAAAAGTGGTTTTTGAGTTTTGCCTGTACTTTTCTCCATTTTAGAATCAGTTTTTGGGGAAATAAGGATTCAGGCATGCATCTCATTGACTTGCATATATTTTTGTACTGTGGGTTGGAGATAAATTACCATAGAGAAGCTCTGTCACTACTGCAGAAATCTCTTTAGCTAGATTCTGTTTCCTTGTAATGTGTTCTTGTGCTTGTTTATATATTGGTTTATACTTCTTTTCAACCTATTCATCATGATATTTTTTCATAGGTATTTTATATTAGTACATGCTGTATTTCACAATGATTACATTCCTTGTGGGGAGTTGGTACATGCATGGAACACATCTCAGTTCTCTTTTCATTCACTTTCTCTCCATCTCCTCCCCCACTCCATTCATCTCTTTATCACTTTCCTGTTTGTGAAAGATCTAGTTCCCTATTTTTTATTATCTATCTTTTATTTTGCTCTTCATTTACATTTTGTGTTTATCATATGGGAGAAAATACATATTACTTAAACTCGTGTGTCTGATTTATTTCACTTAACATTGTGGCCTTAAGGTGCATCCACTTCCCTATCGATCACTCAAATTTATCCTTCTTTATGGAAGAGAAGTATTCTATTCTGTAACAATATTACATTTCTTTATCAGTTCATCTCTCCATGGACAAATAGAGCACTTCTATGATTTAGGTTTTGAATCATGCTGTTGTAAAAGTGGGTATACATGTATCACTCTAACACGATATCTTTAACTCTTTCTAGAAGATATCTAGGAGGGAAATAACTAGGTCAAATGAAACTTCTAATTTTTTTTGAGGAATTTCCATGCTGATTTTCATGGAGGTTGCACTAGTATACATTCTCACCAACAGTGTAGAAGTGTTCCTTTTTCATTGCAATCTCACTAGCATTTGTTATCATTTGATTTCTTGATTCTATCTCTTCCTTTGGGAGTGGAATATGGAATCACAGTGTTATTTATTTCTTTATTTATTTGCAATTCTCTAATGGCTAGAAATGTTGACCATTTTTTCATATATTTATCGACCATTTGTAGTTCTTCTTCTAAGAAGTGGCTACTCATTTCAGTAGTCCATTATTTGATTGGGTCTTTTATTTTGGAGTGTCCAATTTTTTGAATTCTTTGTATATGCTAGAGATTAGTCCCCTGAGGAGTAGTGGGCAACATTTTGTCCATTCTGTAGGTTGGCATTTCACTCTGTTGGCAGTTTCTTGGGCTATGTAGAAGGTTTTTGATTTTATATTATCCCATTTGTTGATTCTTGGGACTATTTCTTGTGCCATTGGGTTCTGTTCAGAAGGTGCTTGCCTACACCTGTATCTTCAAGAGTTTTATCTGCTTCTTCTATTGAAGATTGTTCCTGCTTGAATATTTAGGTCTTTGTTCCAGTTTGATTTTATTTAGTCCATGGTAAGGTATATGCATCTAGATTCAATCTTCCAATATGGAGAGCCAGTTTTAGAAGCACCATTTGTTAAAGTGGCTATATTTCATCCAGTGTGTATTTTTTGGACACTTTGTCAAAGATAAGATGGTTAAAATTGTCTGAGTTTTTTTTCTGTTTTGTCTGTTCTCTACCATTGAACCATAAATCTGTTTGGGTGCAAACACCATATTGATGTTATCACTGTGGCTTTGTGATATAGTTTCAAATCTGGGATTGTGATGACTACCGTTTTGCTCTTGTTGCCCAAGATTGATTTTTATATTCTACATCTCTTCTCATTTTGTATACATTTTAGGATTATTTTCTCTACCTCTGTGAACAATCATGTTGATATGTTACTTGAGATTGCATTAAATCTACCTATTATTTTTGGAAAAACGCCCATTTTGACTGTATTGCATCTGCCTGTCTAGGAACAGGAGATATATTTCCATGTTATGATGCCTCTTCAACTTCCTTTTTCAGATTACTGTAGTTATTGTTGTAGAGATCATTCACTTCCTTGATTAGGTTTATTTATAAGTGTTTAATTTTTCTTGATGCTATTATGAATTACATCATTTTACTAGTTCTTTTCACAGTGAGTTAATTATTGATGTACAGCAATGCTATTGGTGTTTTATAACTATATTTAAGGTATGCAATGTTCACATTCCTTGTGAGAGGTTGTTATGTGTATATGACACATCTTAATTTTTTCATTACCTCTCCTTTACCTTCCTCTGCCATTGTCTGTCCATCTCTTGATCATACAGACACACACACACACACACACACACACACACACACAGACACACACAGACACATGAGGCTTACATCCTTTTTGTGAAGTTGATACAAAATGATACAATCCAATATGCAAAATGTATATAACGCATCTTAATTCTATTCTTCATTCTCTTTCTCTTCCTTTCCATCTACCCCTTCTATCTATTAATGCCCTTCCTCTTTGGGAAAGATGAATCTCCTTCTTATCATCTGTCTTTTATTTTGCTCTTTATTTATACTTTGGGTTTCTCATATTAGAGAAA